>JAENJI010000075.1:0-44645 GCA_018901935.1 Pugionium cornutum
TGATCATTTTAACTGGTCGATCAACTTGATATGTTTGCATTAGATCATCCATAACTTTTGATTTATAGCTCATAATGACACGAATCCAATGCCCACGATAAGCTATCTAATTTGCTATATTATCAAAATATTTGGGACAAAATCGACATGACAAAGCATCCAAGTAATCCAATCTATCCCAAAATGTGTGATGCCATGCATTATGCTTTATTTCTAAGCCTTTTCTCAATGAGCACCAATGATCGAAAGAATGATCATTTTAACTGGCCGATCAACTTGACATGCCTGCACAAAATCGTCCGTAACTTTTGATTTAGAGCTGAGAATGACAAGAATCCAATGCCAACTTAAAGATAGTTCAATTTTTATATAGAGACAAAATTAAGAAAGAAATAGATACGATAAAGGGTATAAGTAATCCAATCTATCAAGAACTACATGATGCTCTGCATTTTGCATCATTTATAAGCATTTACTTAATAGGCCCAATGATCAGTTTAGAATGATTATTTTAACAGGCTGATCAACTTAACATATCCGCACTAAATTGTCTGTAACTCTTGATTTAGAGTTCAGAATGACACGAACCGAATGTCCACGTTAAGCTAGCTCAATTTTAAATATTGTGACAGAATTTGAGGCGGAAATAGATAAAATAAAGCATCCAAGTAATCCAATCTATCCCGAACAGCGTGATTCTATGCATTATGCTTCATTTATAAGCATTTACTTAATGAGCAACAATGATCAGTTTAGAATGATCACTTTAACTGGCCGATCAACTTGACATCACTGTACAAAATCGTCTGTAACTTTTTATTTAGAGCTTCGAATTACACGAATCCGAAGCCCACAATAATCTAGGTCAAATTTTTATATTTTGGGAAAGTTATAGACAGAAATAGAGACGAAAAAGCCTCCAAGTAATCCAATCTATCCCAAACTGCGTGCTGTCATGCATTATGATTCATTTGTAAGCTTTTAATCGATGAGCACCAATGATCAGTTAAGAATTATCATTTTAACTCGCAGATAAACTTGACATGTGCGCACTAAATCATCCGTAACTTTTGATTTAGAGCTCCGAATGACACGAATCCAATGCCCACGTTAAGCTAACTCGATTTTGAATATTGTGACTAAATTTAAGACATAAATAGATACTACAAAGCGTCCAAGTAATCCAATTTATTCGAACTCCATGATGCCATGCATTATGCTTCATTTATAAGCATTTATTTAACGAGCAACAATGATCAGTTTAGAATGATCATTCTAGCTGGCCGATCAACTTGACATGTCCGCATTAAATCGTGTGTGACTTTTGATTTAGAGCTCAAAATGGCACAAATCCAATGCCCACGTAAAGCTTGTAAAACTTTTTTATATAGAGACAAAATTTAAGACAATAATAGATACGACAAAGCGTTTAACTAATCTAATCTATCCAAAATTGTGTGATGCTCTGCATTTTGCATCATTTATAAGACTTTACTCAATGAGCACCAATGATCAGTTTATAATGATCATTTTAACTGGCCGGCTACTTGACATGTTTGCACTAAATCGTCCTAACTTTTGATTAGAGCTCATAATGACACGAATCCAATGCCCACGTTAAGCTACCTCAATTTTGTATATTTCGGCAAAATTATAGACATAAATAGATACAACAAATCGTTCAAGTAATCCAATCTATCCCAAACTCTGTGATGCCTTGCATTATGATTCATTTATAAGATTTTAATCAATGAGAACCAATGATCACTTTAATTGACCGATCACCTTGAAATATACGCAATAAATCGTCCGTAACTTTTGATTTAGAGCTTTCAATGACACGATTCCAAGGACCACGTTAAACTAGCTCTGTTTTCTATATTGTGAAAAAATTTGATATATCAATAGATACAACAAAGCGTCCAAGTAATCCAATCTATCCCAAATTGCGTGATGCTCTACATTATCCTTCATTTATAAGCCATTGCTCAATAAGACCCAATGATAACTTTAGAATGATCATTTGAATTGGCCGATCAACTTGACTTTTCTGCACTAAATCATCCATAACTTTTGATTTCTAGCTCATAATGCACACATCCAATGCCAACTTTAAGATATCTCAATTTGCTATATTGTGAAAAAATTTAGGACAAAAACAGATACGACAATGCATGCAAGTAATCCAATCTATCCCAAACTGTGTGTTACCATGCATTATGCTTCATTTATAAGCCTTTACTTAATGAGCACCTATGATTGGAAGAATGATCATTTTAACTAGCCGATCAACTTGACATGTCCACACTAAATCATCCGTAACTTTTGATTTAAAGCTCATAATGACATGAATCCAATGCCAACTTAAAGCTAGTTCAATTTTTTTATATAGAGAGAAAATTAGAGATAGAAATAGATTCAACAAACCATCTAAGTAATCCAATCTATCTAGAACTGCATGATGCCCTGCATTTTGCATCATTTACAAGCCTTTACTCAATGAACACCAATGATCAGTTTAGAATGATCATTTTAATTGGCCGATCAACTTGACATGTCCGCACTAAATCGTCTGTAACTCTTGATTTAGAGCCCACAATGACACGAATCCAATGCCCACGGTAAGCTAACTCAATTTTGTATATTGTGACTAAATTTCATACATAAATTTATACAACAAAGCATCCAAGTAATCCAATCTATCCTGAACATCGTGTTGCCAAGTATTATGCTTCATTTATAAGCATTTACTTAATGAGCACCAATGATCAGTTTAAAATGATCACTTTAACTGGCCGATCAGTTTTATATCTCTACACTAAATTGTCTGTAACTTTAGAATTAGAGCTCAGAATAACACGAATCCATAGCCCCCCTTAAGCTAGGCAAATTTTCTATATTTTGACAAAATTATAGACATATATAGAGACGAAAAAGCATCCCAAGTAATCCAATCTATCCCAAACTGCATGATGTCATGCATTATGCTTCATTTGTAAGATTTTAATAAATGAGCACCAATGATTAGTTAAGAATGATCATTTAACCCGCCCATAAACTTGAAATGTCTGAACTAAATCATTCGTAACTTTTGATTTAGAGCTCCAAATGAAACGAATCCAATGCCCACATTATGCTAGATCAATTATATATTGTGACAAAATTTGAGACAAAAACAGATACGACAAAGCGTTTAAGTGAACCAATCTATCTCGAACTGCGTGATACGATGCATTATGCTTCATTTATATGCCTTTACTCAATGGGCACCAATGATCAGTTTAGAATGATCAGTTTAACCGGTCGATCAACTTGACATGTCTGCACTAAATCATCCATAACTTTGAATTTATAGCTCATAATGACACGAATCCAATGCCCACTTTAAGCTAGCTCAAATTTTTATATTGTGACAAAATTTGAGACAAAAATAGATACGACAAAGTTTCAATGTAATCCAATCTATCCCGAACTGATTGATTCCATGCATTATGCTTCATTTATATGCATTTACTCAATGAGCCCCAATGATCAAAAGAATAATCATTTTAACTGGCCGATCAAGTTGACATGTCCACATTAATTCGTCTATAACTTTTGATTTATAGCTCAGAATTACACGAATCCAATACCCACGTAAAGGTAGATTAATTTTTTATATTGAGACAAAATTTAAAACTAAAATAGATACGACAAAGCGTCTAAGTAATACAATCTATTCAAAACTGTGTGATGCTATGCATTATGCATCATTTATAAGCCTTTACTCCATGAGCACCAATGATAAGTTTAGAATGATCAATTTAACTGGACGATCAACTTGAAATGGCCGCACTAAATCATCTGTAACTCTTGATTTAGATCTCTGAATGACAGGAATCCAATTCCCACGTAAATGTAGTTCAATTTTTTGTATAGAGACAAAATTTATAACTTAAATAGATACAACAAATCTTCTAAGTAATCCAACCTATCCAAAACTGCGTGATGCTCGGCATTATGCATCATTTATAAGCCTTTATTCCTTGAGCACCAATGATAAGTTCAGAACGATCATTTTAACTAGACGATCAACTTGACATTGCTGCACGAAATCGTCTATAACTCTTGATTTAGAGCTCACAATGACACGAATCAAATGGCCATGTTAAGCTAGCACAATTTTGTATATTGTGACAAAATTTGAGACATAAATAGATACGAAAAAGTGTCCTATTAATCCAATCTATCCCAAACTGCGTGAGGCTCAGCATTATGCTTCATTTATTAGCTTTACTGAATAAGCACTAATGATTACTTTAGAATGATCATTTTAACTGGCCGATCAACTTGACATGTCTACAATTAATCATCCATAACTTTTAATTCATAGCTCATTCAAGACAAAAATAGATACGACAAAACGTCCAAATAATCCAATTTATCCCAAACTGCCTGATGCCATGCATTATGCTTCATTTATATGCCTTTACTCAATGAGCACGAATCATAAGTTTAGAATGATCATTTTAACTGGCTGATCAACTTCACATGTCTGCATTAAATCATCTATAACTTTTGATGTATAGCTCATAATGACACGAATCCAATGCCCACGTTAAGCTAGCTCAATTTTTTATATTGTGACAAAATTTCAAACAAAAATAGATACGACCAAGCATCAAAGTAATCCAAACTATCTCGAATTGAGTAATGCCATGCATTATGCTTCATTTATAAGCTTTCAATCAATGAGCACCATTAAGAATGATCATTTTCACTAGACGATCAACTTGATATGTAAACACTAAATCGTACGTAACTTTTGATTAAGAGCTTCGAATGACACGAATCAAATGCCCACGTTAATCTAGCTCAAGTTTCTATATTTTGACAAATTTTTATACAGAAGTAGAGACGTGATGCCGTGCATTATGCTTCATTTAAAAGCTTTTACTCAATGAGCACCAATGATCAATTAAGAATGATCATTTTAACTGGCCGATTAACTTGATATTTCTGCACTAAATAGTCCATAACTTTTGATTTAGAGCTAAGAATAACACAAATCCAATGCCCACATTAAGGTAACTCAATTTTCTATATTTTGACAAAATTATAAACAGAAATAGAGACGACAAAGCGTCCAAGTAATCCAATCTATATCGAACAGCGTGATGCTCTTCATTATGCTTCATTTGTTAGCCTTTACTCAATAAGCACCAATGACCAGATTAGAATGATCATTTTAACTGGCTTATCAACTTGTCTTGTCTCCACTAAATCGTCCATAACTTTTGATTTATAGCTCATAATGACACGAATCCAATACCCACGTTAAACTAGCTCGATTTTCTATATTTTGCCAAAATTATCGACAAAAATAGAGACGAAGAAGCGTCCAAGTAACCCAATCTATCTCAAATTGCATGATCCCATGCATTATTCTTCATTGATAAACTTTTACTCAATAAGCACCAATGATCAGTTAAGAATGCTCAATTTAAGTGGCCGATAAACTTGACATGTCCGCATTAAATCGTTCTTAACTTTCGATTTAGAGCTCCCAATGACACGAATCCAATGTCCACGTTAAGCTAGCTTAATTTTCTATATTGTGATAATATTTGAGATTGAAAGAGATATGACAAAGTGTCAAAGTAATCCAATCTATCCTGAACTGGGTTATGCTCTGCATTATGCTTCATTTATAAGTTTTTACTCAATGAGCACCAATGATCAGCTTATAATGATTATTTTAACTGACCGAGCAACTTGACATGTCGGCACTAAATCGTCCATAACTTTTTATTTAAAGCTCATATTGTCACCAATGCAATTCCTGCGTTAAGCTTGCTCATTTTTCTATATTGTGACAAAATTTGAAACAAAAATACATACGACAAAGTGTCTAAGTAATCCAATCTATACTGAACTATGTGATGCTATGCATTATGCTTCATTTGGAAGCCTTTATTCAAGAAGCACCAATGATCAGTTTAGAATGATCAGTTTAGAATGATCAGTTTAACTGGCCGATCAACTTGACATCTTTGCATTAAATCTTCCATAACTTTTGATTTATAACTCATAATGACACGAATCCAATGCCCACGGTAATCTAGCTCAATTTTCTATATTGTGACAAAATTTGAGATAAAAATAGATACGACAAAGCATCCAAGTAATCCAATCTATCCCAAACTGCGTGTTGCTTTACATTATGCTTTATTTATAAGCCTTTACTCAATGAGCACGAATGATAAATTTAGAATGATCATTTTAACTGGCTGATCAACCTCAAATGTATGCACTAAATCATCTATAACTTTTGATGTATAGCTCATAATGACATGAATCCAATGCCCACATTAACCTAGCTCAATTTTCTATATTGTGAAAAATTTTGGACAAAAATAGATACGACCAAGCGTCCAAGTAATCCAATCTATCTCGAACTGTGTGATGCCATGCGTTATGCTTCATTTATAAGCTTTCAATAAATGAGCACCATTCAGAATGATCATTTTCACTAGACGATCAACCTGATATGTCCACATTAAATTGTTCGTAACTTTTGAATCAGAGCTCCGTATGACACGAATCCAATGCCCACGTTAAGCTAGCTTAATTTTCTATATTTTGACAAAATTATAGATGAAATAGGGACGACGAAGCATCCAAGTAATCCAATCTATCCCAAACTACGTGTTGCTTTACATTATGCTTCATTTATAAGCCTTTACTCAATGAGCATTAATGATAAATTTGGAATGATCATTTTAACTGGCTTTTCAACCTCACATGTCTGTACTAAATCATCTATAACTTTCGATGTATAGCTCAGAATAACACAAATCTAATGCCCCCATTAAACTAGCTCAATTTTCTATATTGTGACAACATTTCAGACAAAAATAGATACGACCAAGCGTCCAAGTAATCCAATCTATCTCGAACTGTGTGATGCAATGCATTATGCTTCATTTATAAGCTTTCAATAAATAAGCACCATTAAAAATGATCATTTTCACAAGACGATCAACTTGATATGTCCACACTAAATCGTCCGTAACTTTTGATTCAGAGCTCTGAATGACACGAATCCAATGCCCACATTAAGCTAGCTCAACTTTCTATATTTTGACAAAACTATAGATGAAAATGGAGACGACCAAGCATCCAAGTAATCCAATCTATCCCAAACTGCGTGATGCGATGCATTATGCTTCATTTAAAAGCTTTTACTCAATGAGCACCAATGATTAGCTTAGAATGATCATTTTAACTGCATGATCAACTTGACATGTCTACACTAAATCGTCCATAACTTTTTATTTATAGCTCATATTGACACGAATCCAATTCACACGTTAAGCTAGCTCAATTTTCTATATTGTGACAAAATTTGAAACAAAAATAGATACGACAAAGCGTCCAAGTAATCGAATCTATATTGAACTGTGTGATGCTCTACATTATGCTTCATTTGTAAGCCTTTGCTCAATAAGCACCAATGATTAGTTTAGAATTACCATTTTAACAGGCCGATCAACTTGACATGTATGCACTAAATCGTCCATAACTTTTGATTTATAGCTCATAATGACACGAATCCAATGCCCACGTTAACCCAGCTCAATTTTCTATGTTGTGAAAAAATTTGAGACAAAAATAGATACGACAAAGCATCCAAGTAATCCAATCTATGCCGAACTGCGTGTTGCTCTTCATTATGCTTCATTTATAAGCCTTTACTCAATGAGCACGAATGATCAGTTTAGAATGACCATTTTAACTAGATGATCAACCTCACATGTCTGCCCTAAAGCATCTTTAACTTTTGATGTATAGCTCATAATGACACAAATCCAATGCCCATGTTAAGGTAGCTCAATTTTTTATACTGTGACAAAATTTAAAAAAAAAATAGATACGACAAGGCGTCCAAGTAATCCAATCTATCTCAAACTATGTGATGCCATGAATTATGCTTCATTTATAAGATTTCAATCAATGAGCACCATTAAGAATGATCATTTTCACTAGACGATCAACTTGATATGTCCACACTAAATCGTCCGTAACTTTTGATTCAGAGCTCCGAATTAAACGAATCCAATGCCCACGTTAAGCTAGCTCAATTTTATATTTTTTGGCAAAATTATAGACGAAAATAGAGACGACCAAGCATCCAAGTAATTCAATCTATCTCAAACATTGTGATGTCATGCATTATGCTTCATTTAAAAGCTTTTACTCAATGAGAACCAACGATCAGTTAAGAATGATCATTTTAACTGGCCGATTAACTGTATATGTCTGCACTAAATAGTCCGTAACTTTTGATTTAGAGCTAAGAATAACACGAATCCAATGCCCACATTATGGTAACTCAATTTTCTATATTTTGACAAAATTATAAACAGAAATAGTGACGATGAAGCGTACAATTAATCCAATCTATATCGAACTGCCTGATTCTCTTCATTATGCTTCATTTGTTAGACTTTACTCAATAAGCACCAATGATCAGTTTAGAATGATCATTTTAACTGGCTGATCAGCTTGTCTTGTCTCCACTAAATCGTCCATAACTTTTGATTTATAGCTCATAATGACACGAATCCAATGCCCATGTTAAACTAGCTCAATTTTCTATATTTTGCCAAAATTATCGACCGAAATAGAGATGTAGAAGCATCCAAGTATTCCAATCTATCTCGAATTGCATGATCCCATGCATTATGCTTCATTGATAAACTTTTACTCAATAATGACCAACGATCAGTTGAGAATGCTCATTTTAAGTGGCCGATCAACTTGACATATCCGCATTAAATCGTTCTCGACTTTTGATTTAAAGCTCCCAATGACGCGAATCCAATGGCCATGTTAACCTAGCTCAATTTTCTATATTGTGACAATATTTGAGACAGAAAGAGATATGACAAAAAGTCAAAGTAATCCAATCTATCCTGAACTGGGTTATGATCTGCATTATGCTTCATTTATAAGTTTTTACTCAATGAGCACCAATGACCAGCTTATAATGATTATTTTAACTGGCCGATCAACCTGACATGTCGGCGCTTAATCGTCCATAACGTTTTATTTATAGCTCATATTGACACCAATCCAATTCCCACGTTAAGCTAGCTCAATTTTCTATATTATGACAAACTTTGAAACAAAAATAGATACGACAAAGTGTCCAAGTAATCCAATCTATACTGAACTGTGTGATGCTATGCATTATGCTTCCTTTGTAAGCCTTTATCCAATAGGTACCAATGATCAGTTTAGAATGATCATTTTAAGTGGCCGATCAACTTGCCATTAAATCGTCCATAACTTTTGATTTATATCTCATAATGACACGAATCCAATGCCCACGTTAATCTAGCTCAATTTTCTATATTGTAACAAAATTTGAGATAAAAAATAGAAACGACAAAGCATCCAAGTAATCCAATCTATCCCAAACTGCGTGTTGCTTTACATTATGCTTCATTTATAAGCATTTACTCAATGAGCACGAATGATAAATTTAGAATGATCATTTTAACTGCCTGATCAACCTCACATATCTGCACTAAATCATCTATAACTTTCGATGTATAGCTCATAGTGACATGAATCTAATGCCCACATTAACCTAGCTCAATTTTCTATATTGTGAAAAAATTTCAAAAAAAAAATAGATACGACCAAGCGTTTAAGTAATCCAATCTATCCCGAACTATGTGATGCCGTGCAATATGCTTCATTTATAAGCTTTCAATCAATGAGCACCATTAAGAATGATCATTTTCACTAGACAATCAACTTGATATGTCCACACTAAATCGTCGTAACTTTTGATTCAGAGCTCCGAATGACACGAATCCAATGCCCACGTTAAGCTAGCTCAATTTTCTATATTTTGGCAAAATTATAGATAGAAATAGAGACGACCAAGCATCCAACTAATTCAATCTATCTCAAACATCGTGATGTCATGCATTTTGCTTCATTTAAAAGCTTTTACTCAATGAGCCCCAATGATCAGTTAAGAATGATCATTTTAACTGGCCGATTAACTTGATATGTCTGCACTAAATAGTCCGTAACTTTTGATTTAGAGCTAAGAATAACACGAATCCAATGCCCACATTAAGGTAACTCAATTTTCTATATTTTGACAAAATTATAAACAGAAATAATGACGAACAAGAATACAATTAATCCAATCTATATCAAACTGCGTGATGCTCTTCATTATGCTTCATTTGTTAGCCTTTACTCAATAAGCACCAATGATCAGTTTAGAATGATCATTTTAACTGGCTGATCAACTTGTCTTGTCTCCACAAATCGTCCATAACTTTTGATGTATAGCTCATAATGACACGAATCCAATGCCCATGTTAAACTAGCTCAATTTTCTATATTTTGACAAAATTTGAGATAAAAAAATAGATACGACAAAGCATCCAAGTATTCAATCTATCCCAAACTGCGTGTTGCTTTACATTATGCTTCATTTATAAGCCTTGACTTAATGAGCACGAATGATAAATTTAGAATGATCATTTTAACTGGCTGATCAACCTCACATGTCTGCACTAAATCATCTATAACTTTAGATGTAAGCTCTAATGACATGAATCTAATGCCCACATTAACCTAGCTCAATTTTCTATATTGTGACAAAATTTCAAAAAAAAAATAGATACGACCAAGCGTCCAAGTAATCCAATCTATCAGGAACTAGACGATCATTTTCACTAAGAGCCTCATTTATATGCTTTCAATCAATGAGCACCATTAAGAATGATCATTTTCACTAGACGATCAACTTGATATGTCCACAATAAATCGTCCGTAACTTTTGATTCAGAGCTCCGAATGACACGAATCCAATGCCCACGTTAAGCTAGCTCAATTTTCTATATTTTCACAAAATTATAGACAGAAATAGGGACGACCAAGCATCCAAGAAATCCAATCTATCCCAAAGAGGCCGAATGACACGAATCCAATGTCCACACTAAATCGTCCGTAACTTTTGATTCAGAGCTCTGAGTGACACGAATGCAATGCCTCGTTAAGCTAGCTCAATTTTCTATATTTTGACAAAATTATAGATGGAAATAGAGACGACCAAGCATCCAAGTAATCCAATCTATCTCAAACATGCGTGATGTCATGCATTATGCTTCATTTAAAAGCTTTTACTCAATGAGCACCAATGATCAGTTAAGAATGATCATTTTAACTGGCCGATTAACTTGATATGTCTGCACTAAATAGTCCGTAACTTTTGATTTAGAGCTAAGAATAACACGAATCCAATCCACGTTAAGCTAGCTCAATTTTCTATATTGTGACAATATTAAAACAAAAATAGATACGACAAAGGTCCAAGTAATCCAATCTATATGAAATGCTCTCCATTATGCTTCATTTGTAAGCCTTTACTCAATAAGCACCAATGATCAGTTTAGAATGATCATTTTAACTTGATCAAATGCACTAAATCGTCTGTAACTTTTGAATAGCTCAGAATGACACGAATCCAATGCCCATGTTAAGTTAGCTCAATTTTCTATATGCGACCAAAATCTCCAAGTATCCAATCTACTGCATGTGCATTATGCTTCATTTGCTCAATTCATTAGAATGATCATTTTTAGCCGATCAATGACATTGCACTAAATCATCTATAACTTTTGATTTATAGCTCTAATGACACGAATCCAATGCCCACGTTAAGCTAGCTCAATTTTCTATATTGTGACAAAATTTAGAAAAAAGATATGACCAAGCGTCAAGTAATCCAATCTATAGAACTATGTGATGCATTATGCTTCATTTATAAGCTTTTATCAATGAGCACCAATGATCAGAATGATCATTTTAACTCAACCTGACATGTTCTAAATCGTAACTTTTATTTATAGCTCATATTGACACGAATCCAATGCCCACGTTAAGCTAGCTCAATTTTCTATATTTGACAAAATTTTTTGATCCAAGTAATCAATCTATCTGAACTGTGTGATGCATGCATTATGCTTCATTTGTAAGCCTTTATCAATGAACACCAATGATCAGTTTAGAATGATCATTTTAACTGGCCGATCAACTTGACAATGTCTGCCTAAATCGTCCATAACTTTTATTTATAGCTCATAATGACACGAATCAATGACACGTTAATCTAGCTCAATATTCTATATTGTGACAAAATTTGAGATAAAAAAATAGATACGACAAAGCATCCAAGTAATCCAATCTATCCCAAACTGCGTGTTGCTTTACATTATGCTTCATTTATAAGCCTTGACTAATGAGCACGAATGATAAATTTAGAATGATCATTTTAACTGGCTGATCAACCTCACATGTCTGCACTAAATCATCTATAATCTTTAGATGTATAGCTCATAGTGACATGAATCTAATGCCCACATTAAGCTAGCTCAATTTTCTATATTGTGACAAAATTTCAAAAAAAAAAGATACGACCAAGGTCCAAGTAATCCAATCTATCAGGAACTATGTGATTGCATTACATTTATATGCTTTCAATCAATGAGCACCATTAAGAATGATCATTTTCACTAGACGATCAACTTGATATGTCCACAATAAATCGTCCGTAACTTTTGATTTAGAGCTCCGAATGACACGAATCCAATGCCCACGTTAAGCTAGCTCAATTTTCTATATTTTCACAAAATTATAGACAGAAATAGGGACGACCAAGCATCCAAGAAATCCAATCTATCCGAAACTGCGTGTTGCTTTATATTATGCTTCATTTATAAGCCTTTACTCAATGAGCACGAATGATAAATTTAGGATGATCATTTTAACTGGCTTTTCAACCTCACCTGTCTGCACTAAATCATCTGTAACTTTTGATGTATAGCTCATAATGACACAAATCTAATGCCCACGTTAAGCTAGCTCAATTTTCTATATTTTGACAAAATATTTAAAAAAAAAATAGATACGAACAAGCGTCCAAGTAATCCAATATATCTCGAACTGTGTGATGCCATGCATTATGCTTCATTTATAAGCTTTCAATAAATAAGCACCATTAAGAATGATCATTTTCACTAGACGATCAACGTGATATGTCCACACTAAATTTTCCGTAACTTTTGATTCAGAGCTCTGAATGACACGAATCCAATCCCTTGTTAAGCTAGCTCAAGTTTCTATATTTTGACAAAATTATAGACGGAAACAGCGACGACCAAGCATCCAAGTAATCCAATCTATCTTAAACTGCGTGATGTTATGCATTATGCTTCATTTAAAAGCTTTTACTCAATGAGCACCAGTGATCAGCTTAGAATGATAAATTTTTTACTGCACGATCAACTTGACATGTCTGCAATAAATCGTCCATAACTTTTTATTTATAGCTCATATTGACACGAATCCAAATCACATGTTAAGCTACATCAATTTTCTATATTGTGACAAAATTTAAAACAAAAATTGATACGACAAAACGTCCAAGTAATCCACTCTATATTGAATTGTGTGATGCTCTGCATTATGCTTCATTTGTAAGCCTTTACTCAATAAGCACCAACGATCAGTTTAGAATGATCATTTTAACTTGCCGATCAACTTGACATGTCCGCACTAAATCGTCTGTAACTCTTGATTTAGAGCTCAGAATGACACAAATCCAATGCCCACATTAAGTTAGCTCAATTTTCTATGTTGTGACAAAATTTGAGACAAAAATAGATACGACAAAGCATCCAAGCAATCCAATCTATGCAAAACTGCATGTTGCTCTACATTATGCTTCATTTATAAGCCTTTACTCAATGAGCATGAATGATCAGTTTAGAATGATCATTTTATCTAGCTGATCAACCTCACATGTTTGCACTAAATCATCTATAACTTTTGATGTATAGCTCATAATGACACGAATCCAATGCCCACGTTAAGCTAGCTCAATTTTCTATATTGTGACAAAATTTTAAAAAAAAAGATACGACCAAGCGTCCAGGTAATCCAATCTACCTCGAACTATGTGATGCCATGCATTATGCTTCATTTATAAGCTTTCAATCAATGAGCACCACTAAGAATGATCATTTTCACTAGACGATCAACTTGACATGTCCACACTAAATCGTACGTAACTTTTGATTCAGAGCTCTGTATCACACGAATCCAATGCCCACGTTAAGCTAGCTCAATTTTCTATATTTTGACAAAATTATAGACGGAAACAGCGACGACCAGGCATCCAAGTAATTCAATCTATCTTAAACTGCGTGATGTCATGCATTATGCTTCATTTAAAAGCTTTTACTCAATGAACACCAATGATCAGCTTAGAATGATCATTTTAACTGGACGATCAACTTGACATGTCTGCAGTAAATCGTCCATAACTTTTTTATTTATAGCTCATAATGACACGAATTCAATTCACACGTTAAGCTAGCTCAATTTTCTATATTGTGACAAAATTTGAAACAAAAATAGATACGAAAAAGCGTCCAAGTAATCCAATCTATAATGAACTGTGTGATGCTCTGCATTATGCTTCATTTATAAGCCTTTACTCAATGAGCATGAATGATCAGTTTAGAATGATCATTTTATCTAGCTGATCAACCTCACATGTTTGCACTAAATCATCTATAACTTTTGATGTATAGCTCATAATGACACGAATCCAATGGCCACGTTAAGCTACCTCAATTTTCTATATTGTGACAAAATTTGAGACAAAAATACATACGACAAAGCATCCAAGTAATCCAATCTATGCCAAACTACATGTTGCTCTACATTATGCTTCATTTATAAGTCTTTACTCAATGAGCACGAATGATCAGTTTAGAAAGATCATTTTAATCATCTGATCAACCTCACATGTCTGCACTAAATCATCTTTAACTTTTGATGTATAGCTCATAATGACACGAATCTAATGCCCACGTTAAGCTAGCTCAATTTTCTATATTGTGACAAAATTTCAGACAAAAATAGATACGACCAAGCGTACAAGTAATCCAATCTATCTCCAACTGTGTGATGCCATGCATTATGCTTCATTTATAAGGTTTCAATCAATGAGCACCAATGATCAGTTTAGAATGATGATTTTAACTGGCAGATCAACTTGATATTTCTGCACTAAATCGTCTATAACTTTTGATTTATAGCTCATAATGATACGAATCCAATGCCGACGTTAAGCTAGCTCAATTTTCTATATTTTGACAAAATTTAAGACAAAAATAGATATAAGAAATCATCCGAGTAATCGAATCTATCCCAAACTGCATGTTACTCTACATTATGCTTCATTTATAAGCCTTTACTCAATGGGCACGAATGATCAGTTTAGAATGCTCAGTTAAGAATGATCATTTTAACTGGACAATCAACTTGACATGTCCATACTAAATCATCCCTAAGTTTTTATTTAGAGCTCCGAGTGACTTTTGTAACAAAATTTGAAGCAAAAGTATATACGACCAAGCGTCCAAGTAATCCAATATATCCCGAACTGCGTGATGCCATGCATTATGCTACATTTATAAGCTTTTACTGAAGGAGCACCAATGATCAGTTAAGAATGATCATTTTAACTGGCCGATCAATTTTACATGTCTACACTACAAGTAAACATTAAATTTGAGACTATTTTCGGACGGATTACCGAGCGAAAACATATCGTCGATATTCCATCGGTAAATCCCGACGTTTACACCAGTGTCGGGAAATCGATGGTTAAACCCGACAGACATCCCTCCTATTACCGATGACAACATCGGCATCGGCATATCCTCTGGAAACCGTTGGAAACTGATGATGAAATTGAATCCGTCGGTTTTCTACCGAATACTTCCTGACGGATTCTGGTTTTTACTATCCGTCTTGAATCCGTCTGCAATATATCGATTGACAGATTCCATTTAATTATTTTTTTAGATTAATAAACGTAGACGTCGTCGGAAATCCATTGGTAGTTCTGATGACTTTCCGACGAAATCCTATTTTTTGGCAATTGTTAGTTTGGCCGATCTTTAAACGTAGAGCATCGTCGATTGGTCTTCGGAAATTTCTAGCAGTGGTCGGTAACCATCGGAAATTCGTCAGAAACGGGAATATTCCTAAGAATAATCTGTTAAAAATTGTGATTATTTATTAAAAATTCGTAATAATCTGTTAAAAATTTGTAATAATCTGTTAAAAATTCATAATAATCTGTTAAAAATTTATAATAATCTTTAAAAATTCATAATAATCTGGTAAAATTTTGTAATAATCTGTTAAAAATTCATAATAATCTGTTAAAAATTCGTGATAATCTTCTAATTTTCAATATACATACGCTCTGCTCATTCACAATTTCACCAGAACAAAAAATCATAACAAAATGTCTTCTTCAGGTTCTTATGATTATTTTCGATCGTGGATGGATAAACCTCCGTATGATTCAACAATGGGGAAATTGACGGATCAATTTGTGCAAGGTGTTGAACAGTTCATGACATTTGCATCAAACAATAGCATGACATTAGAATACGGTAAAATGTATTGTCCGTGTATTAAATGTCGAAATCATAGATTAATCTCTGTTAGAGAACCTAATTTGGAAGCTCGGAATTTTTTAATATGTTAGATGCATCCAAGAAGCCTTTGTATAAAGGATGTAGAGATGGATTATTGCCTTTATCTGCTGCAAGCAAGTTGATGACGATAAAGATGGATTTCAACTTGGCTGAAGATTGTGCGAATGCGATAGCTGATTTTGTTAGAGATATATTACCTGAAGATAATATTGCACCTTATTCATATTACGAGGTTCAAAAACTTCTGGCCTTGGATTGCCGTATCTGATGATCGATGTATGTATTGACAACTGCATGAATCTATTAGAGAAATGATGAAAACCGCATGAAGTGCCAATTTTGTCACAAACCTCGATTTCAAGAGACAAGCGGTAGAGTACCTATTCCACATAAACGGATGTGGTATTTTCTATTAACAGAGAGGTTAAAGAGGTTATATCAATCTGAATACACGGCAAAGCGTATGAGATGGCATGCAGACCATAATTCAAATGGAGAAATTGTGCATCCCTCGGATGCAGAAGCATGGAAACATTTTAAAGAGGTTTATCCTAGTTTTGCATATGATCCTAGGAATGAATACCTCGGGTTCCATCAACCCTTTTGGGAAGCAAAGGAGGCAATACTCATTGTGGCCAGTTATCATGGCACCTTATAATTTGCCTCCTTCGTTGTGCATGAAACGAGAGTTTTTGTTTCTAACAATTCTCGTCCCCGGTCCAGAGCATCCTAAGCGATCGCTTGATATTTTCTTGTAGTCACTAATTCATGAGTTAAAAATGTTGTGGGAAAATGTTGTCGAATCATTTGATGTTTGCAACCAATAGAACTTCTTGATGCGAGCAATACTTATATGAACCATAAGTGATTTTCCAGCATATGGTATGTGATCAGGATGGTCGACGCATGGAAAGTTAGCATGCCCATATTGTCAAGATAATACTGATGCGTTCCAACTGAAACATGGATAAAAGACTAGTTGGTTCAATTGTCATTGATGCTTTCTACCACAAGATCATCCATATCGCCGGAGCACGACATTGTTTAGGAAAAAGAAAAAAAAATTGATGGTCCACCTCCTTTGCTTGACAGGAATTATATGATTACTCAATTTAGAGATTTTGGTGCTGAGAGAACGGTTTCATGTGGTGGTAATGGACATTATCCTGTTGATGGTTGTGGTGAATACCATAATTGGCACAAGAAGAGTAGTTTTTAGGATTTACCATATTGGAAGGACCATCTGTTGCGCCACAATCTAGATGTTATGAACATTGAGAAGAATTTTTCGACAACATAATGAATACTATTCTATATGTGCAAGTAAAAACGAAAGATAATTTGAAAGCTAGATTGGATATGCCAGATATTTGTTCTCGGAAGGAACTACATGTAATATCAAATGGAAAATCATTGTCTCCCACATTTCGGTTGGATGCGCATGCAAAAGACGAGTTTTTGAGTGGATTAAGCATAGTGTCAAATTTCCATACAGATACGAACCTAATCTTCGTAATTGTGTCGATACTATTGAAGGCAAATTTACAGGGATGAAGAGTCATGATTGTCATGTTTTCATGCAAATTCTATTTCGATTTGCCTTTAGAGATCTTTTGCCTAAAAACGTCAATGGAGCAATTGCTGGTACGTTTACATTATTTTATATATATCATAATTTTCCGTCAAGATTAAATTTTTTTATTATGCAGGGATTGGTGCTTTTTCCGACATTTATGTACAAGATGACTTGCTGGAGACGATATATGAAATTTGGAGGAAAAAATACCGATTCTCATTTGTAACCTTGAGAAAATATTTTCACCAGCACTTTTTGATGTTATGGAACATCTTCCTATTCACCTACCTAGAGAAGAAGCACCTGAAGGACCTGTTCAGTACCGATGGATATATCCTTTTGATAGATATATGTTCCACCTAAAGAAAGAAGTTAAAAATCTTGACAGGGTTGAAGGTTCAATCGTCACCCAAAGTATTAATGAGGAAACATCTAACTTTGCCAGCTACTATTTTCCATCGCAAGTCCAAACAAAAAATAGACGACCTGCACGACATGATGATGGAGGAGAAAAACCAAGTTATCTAGTGTATGTGCTAGAAGTATTTGCACAAATTGAACATTTAAGTGGGAAAGGGAACACGCGATGTCTATTAGATGAGGAACACAAACACTTGCATCTATATATTTTGACAAATTGTGATGACGTTTTGGAATATGAAAGGTACATTCCTTTCATTTTTTTTGTAAATGTTATTATACTTTATTTTGAATTATTTTGTTTATAATTAACAGGATATACATGGATCAAATACGTGTTTATTATTCAAATTACACAGAGAATGAGTTGGTCGAACTTAAAAAGAGCAAATTTGCAATTGGTTGCACTTTTACGTCATTGTTAATTAATTATGTAATTTTCAATAATAATTTCCTATATATAAATATATAGTTGAGTGTATTCAACTATTTTTCAGGTTACTACGGGTCCTTCTAGGGGGATAATGTCTCCCACATGGTTAGTTGAGTTGGTGAATGGTCCTACATTTACGGCAAAATCTTATCCAATGTACTGCACTCGTGGATATGCTTTTAAGACTCATCCCGAAGGAAGCTCACAAATAACTTCTAATTATGGTATATCATCTCAATCTGGTGAAATTGTATACAACTGTGTTCTTCGTGAAATATTAGAAGTTTGCTATCCTGGAATGACTGATTTGAGGTGTATTGTGTTATACTTTGACTGGTATGACCCTGTCATTGGTCAACGTCAAGACGAATTTGGTGTTACATCTGTCCACTCTCGTAAGTGACATCAAAAATATTATCCTTTTATACTTGCATCACAAGCGGACCAGGTTTGTTACATTCGATATCCTCATGTAATGAAAAAACAAGATCCTTGGACTACAGTGACATCAATACACCCTAGAGGAATGGTATGTGGTGTTTCTGAGCAAGACCCTATGCAGCAAATCACAATTGGTAAATTAGGTTCCATAGAGAATTCTCTTTTAAGTTAACCTTACAACGTATTTCAAGATTCAAAAGAGGAGATTGGCGAGTTCGACGACGAAAATTCAGCTATTTCGAAATGTTCATCAGATTCAGATTAAATATGTGATTGCAATGTGATAGTTTTTATGTCAAATAATGTTTTTTAAAAAGTTTTATATTTCTGTGTGCGATGGATTTCAGACACAACTACAAAACCTATCGCAATTCCATCAGGAACTCCAGTTGGAGTCCAACGACATAGGGTGTTGATACTATACCCTATCGTGTCGGAGAAGATTATCCGACGGATTGCCGACGAAATTTGAATACCCGTCGGAACCCATCGCAATGCCGTCGGAAACTATAGTCGGATTCTCGACGTCATAGGGTATTGATACTATACCCTATCGTGTCGGAGAAGATTATCCGACGGATTGCTAACGGAATTTGAATACAGGTCGGAATTCCATCTGCAATTTCCGACGGATATGCGAGGAACTTAAATTTCAAATGTAAAGTTTAATAGATTTAAAAGTATAAAACATATATGGGCTACTACTAAATGGTACAATTCATAATGTTATATACTAGATAGTTTTTTCAAAATAAACAATTTATAAACATTTCTAATATAAACTGAAATCCAATTTAGGGGACTTAGTCATCTCCCTAGTTAAATGGCGAACTCTCAAAGTTATAATTAAATTCATAGAATATAGCAAACTTTTGGTTACTATTGCCAAAAAGGCAGTGACCTTTAACTAGCTTCGCGTACGGGTCGAAAAACAACAATACTATGAATAATACTATGAACATTATTAGCTATAAAAAAACTTCAAAATTTGAATAAATAATAAATTATGAGAAACGGCTATTTCACATTTTATAAATAAAAATATTCATTATTTTTGTTAACAAATAATAGGATCGTCGGAAATCCATCGGAATATTCTGATGGCTTACTGATCATGCCATGAACACAAAATTGGCGGAAGAAGTTTTTCAAAAAGAGGCTGCCGTACAATTTTCCCGCCACATGAACGAGTGGAAACAAAAGTAGAAAAAGGGAAAAGACAAACCAAGAGGGTTGAATGAGTCGGTTTGGAACGACTTTATTCGTTATTGGGAATCTTCCAACGTTGAGGCCATCTCGAGTACTAATTTAGGAAACCAAAAAAGTGACCGAGGAGGCAATGACATTTACATTCACAATGTTGGATCGACTAGTTTTCTGAGACGAGCCGATACATTGGTAAATTTATTATTATATTAATTTTATTTATTATTATTTGAAATTTTTTAAATATTAATTTAGTATTTTTTTACTTTTAGGCACAAGAATTTGGAACGGCTCTAGATCATTTGCAACTTCTCGAGGCCGTCCAGACGAACAAAAAAACTGGTCGCATCCAAGATGGTTTCGTTAGTGAGATCATCGAAAAAGTGAAAAAGAAAAAAGTGATATTTTTTCTCAACAGTCTCAAGTTGGTTCTTCATCTTTGGTCGCCGAATTGTGTCGTTCTGAGATTAACCATCTGGTTCATGATGTAAGATTGATTTCTCTTTATATGTATTTTTATATTTAATATTATATTATGTTTTATAATATTGTTTTGTTTTTACAAAAAATACCATTTTCTAATGGTCGTCATACAGGAGTCGGGAGAGTTGTCTATGCCGGTGGTGCAACATTTGCGGCTGGAAATGAGGAGAATGCACGACTCAAATAAAAAATGGCGGCTATGGAGATAGAGATGATCAAGCTAAAATATTTTATAGATTTTATGAAACCAAATTCTCGGATTATCCGAATGAATTTTTTCCTCATTCTTCTCATCCTTCGATGTAATTTATAGATTTTAAAACAATTAAACTTTAAATATTATTATAATTATAATTTTAAATATTAATTTTTTTTATTTTTTTAATATTTTTATTAAATATTTAAAAATTATTTATTAAATTTGATACCTAAAAATTTTATTTTAAAAATAAATATATTTTGAAAAGTATTTAATGAATATTATTTTTAAAAAATTATTAAAAAAAAATTTCAATTGTTTGGTTATTTCTGACGGAAGAAGTCATCGGAAATCGATACTGGTCCGATGGATAGCGTTATCCCTAATCTGTCGGGAATTACCAACGGACACATATCCGTCGGGAAGCTTATTTCATCGCGATGTCGTCGGTTCCATCTCGACGGCTGAAAACCATCGGGATGTACCATCGGTTGTCATTCCTGACGGCACCTATCATTGGAAGTAATCCGCGGCCCGACTGACTAAATCAATCACAAATACGTCGCTAATTTCCGATGGATTGGACCCATCGAATATCTGTCGGCATTTGCCGATGGCTAATTTTATCGAAAACCCATCGTTAATGCCCGACAATTTTTTGACGGAAATTGGTTTCTAACGAAATAGTTCTGACGGACAACTTTTGTCATTAATTCAATGGGAAATGCTATTTCCGACGGATTGCGACGAATTTCGTTGTCGGAAAAACGATGTTTTCTTGTATTGTAAATCGTCTGTAACTTTTGATTTAGAGCTCCGAATGACAAGAATCCAATGCCCACATTAATTTAACTCAATTTTCTATATTGTGACATAATTATAGACAGAAATAGAGATGACCAACCGGCTAAATAATCTAATCTATCTCAAATTGCGTGATGTCATGCCTTATGCTTCATTTAAAAGCTTTTACTCAATGAGCAGCACTGATCAGTTAAAAATGATCATTTTAACTGGCCAATTAACTTGACATGTCTGCAATAAATCATGCTTAACTTTTGATTTAGAGCTCAGAATGACACGAATCCAATGTCCATGTTAATCTACCTCAATTTCTATATTTTGACAAAATTTGAGACAGAAATAGATACGAAAAAATGTCCAAGTAATCCAATCTAGCCAAAAATACGTGATGTCATGCATTATGCTTCATTTATAACCATTTACTCAATGAGCACCAACGATCAGTTTCGTATAAACACTTTAACTGGCCGATCAATTTAACATGGTCGCACTAAATCATCAGTAACTTTTGATTTGGAGCTCATAATGACACAAATCTAATTCCCACGTTAAGCTAGCTCAATTTTTTATATTGTGATAAAATTTGCGACCAAACTAGATACGACAAAACGTACAAGTAATCCAATCTATCCCAAACTGCGTGATGCCATGCTTAATATTTCATTTATAAGCACTTACTTAATGAGCACCAACAATCAGTTTAGAATGATCACTTTAACTGGTCCATCAACTTGACATGTTTGCACTAAATCATCCATAACTTATGGTTTAGAGTTTAGAATGACACGAATCCAATGCCCATGTTAAGCTGGCTAAATTTTCTATATTGTGACAAAATTTGAGACATAAATAGATACCAAATATCGTCCCAGTAATCCAATCTATCAAAAGTGCGTGATGCCATACATTATGCTTTATTTATAAGCTTTTAATCAATAAGCACCAATGATCACTTAAGAATGATCATTTTAACTGGCCGATCAACTTGACATATCCGCATTAAATCATTTGTAACTTTTGATTTAGAGCTCCGAATGATGCGAATCCAATGCCAACATTAAGATAGGTCAATTTTCTATATTGTGAGAAAATTTGAGACAAAAATAGATACGACATAGCATCGTAGTAATCCAATCTATCCAAAACTGCTTGATACTCTATGTGATTCTTCATTTGGAAGCTTGTACCCAATGAGCACTAATGATTAGTTTAGAATGATCATTTTAACTCGCTGATCAACTTCAAATGTCTGCACTAAATCATTCGAAACTTTTGATTTTAGAGCTCCGAATGAGAAAAATCCAATGGACACGCTAAGCTAGCTTAGTTTTCCATATTGTGACAAAATTATAGACCGAAATAAAGACGACAAAGCATCCAAGTAATCCAATCTATCCCGAACTGCGTGATGCCATGTATTAAGCTTCATTTATAAGTTTTTAATCAATGAGCACCAATGATCAATTTAGAACGACCATTTTAACTGGCCTATCAACTTGACATTTCCGCATTAAGTCGTTTATAACTTTTGATTTAGAGCTCAAAATGATGTGAATCCAATGCCCAGGTTAAGCTAGCTCAATTTTTTTATATTGGGATAAAATTTGAGACAGAAATAGATACGACAAAGCGTTCAAGTAATCCAATCTATCCCGAACTATGTGATGCCATGCATTATTCTTCATTTATAAGCTTTTACTCAATGAGCACCGATGATCAGTTTAGAATGATCATTTTAACTAGCCGATTAACTTGACATGTCCGCACTAAATCGTCTGCAACTTTTTAATTAGAGCTCAAAATGACACGAATCCAATGCCCACGTTAAGCTAGCTTAATTTTATATATTCTGATAAATTATAAGACTAAAACTGCTTCGACAAGTCCTCCAAGTAACCAAATCTATCCAGAACTACGTGATGTCATGCATTATGCTTCAATCATAAGCCTTTACTCAATGAGCACCAATGATCAGTTTAGAATGCTCCTTTTAACTGGCCGATCAACTTCAAATGTCTACATTAAATCTTCCATAACTTTTGATTTATAGTTCATATTTACACGAATCCAATGCCCACGTTAAGCTATCACAATTTTCTATATTGTGATCAAATTTGAGGCAGAAATAGACACGAATAAGCGTCCAAGTAATCCAATGTAGCCAAAACTGCGTGATGCCATGCATTATGTTTCATTTATAAGCCTAGCTCAATTTTTTTTATTGTGACAAAATTAGAGATAGAATAAGATACGAAAAAACGTCCAAATAATCCTATCTATCCCAAACTACATGATGCCATGCTTCATGCTTCATTTATAAGCGTTTACTTAATGAGCACCAATGATCAGTTTAGAATGATAACTTTAACTTGCCGATCAACTTGACATGTCCGCACTAAATTGTCCATAACTTATGATTTAGAGCTGAGAATGACACGAATTCAATGCCTACATTAACAGGCTCAATTTTTTATATTATGACAAAACTTCAAATAGAAATAGATACGAAAAAGCGTCCAAGAAATCTAATCTATCCCGAACTGCATGATGTCATATATTATGTTTCATTTATTACCCTTTACTCAATAAGCAACAATGATCAGTTTAAAATAATCATATTAACTGGCTGATAACCTTGACATGTCCGCACTAAATCGTATGTAGCTTTGATTTAGAGCTCAGAATGACACGAATCCAATGCCCATGTTCAGCTAGCTCAATTTCCTATGTTCTGAAAAAATTTTAGATAGAAATAGAGACGACAAAGCGTCCAAGTAATCCAATCTATCCCAAACTACGTGATACCATGCATTATGTTTCATTTATAAGCTTTTAAACAATGACTGGCCGATCAGCTTGACATGTCTGCACTAAATCATCCGTAATTTTTTATTTAGAGCTCTAAATGACACGAATCTAATGTCCACGTTAAGCTAGCTCAATTTTCTATACTGTGACAATGAGAAAAAAAAGAGATACGACAAAGCGTGCCAGTAATCCAATCTATCCTATACTGCATAATGCCATGCATTATTCTTCATTTATAAGCTTTTACTGAATGAGCACCACTGATCAATTTAGAATGATCAGTTTAACTGGCCGATCAACTTGACATTTCCGCACCAAATCGTTTGTAACATTTGATTTAGAGCTTAAAATGACACAAATCCAGTGCCTATTATAAGCAAAACTCAATTTTCTATCTTGTGATAATAAGACTTAAATTCCTACGAAAAGTCCACCAAGTAATCAAATCTATCCAAAACTACGTGATGTCATGCATTATGCTTCATTTATAAGCCTTTAATCAAGGAGAACCAATGATTAGTTTAGAATGATCATTTTAACTAGCCGATCAACTTGATATGTACGCACCAAATCGTCTATAAGTTTCGATTTATAGCTCATAATGACACGAATCCAATGTCCACGTTAAGCTAGCTCAATTTTTTATATTGTGACAAAATTTTAGACAGAAATAAAGACGACAAAGCTTCCAAGAAATCCAACATATCCCAAACAGCGTGATGTCATGCATTATGCTTCACTTATAAGCTTTTAATCAGTGAGCACCAATGATCAACTAAGAATAATCATTTTAACTAACCAATCAACTTGACATGTCCGCAATAAATCCCCCGTAACTTATAATTTTGAGATGATAATGACACAAACCAATACCCACATTAAATTAGCTCAATTTTCTATTTTTTGACAAAATTATAGACAAAGATAGAGACGACAAAGCATCCAAGTAATTCAATTTATCTCAAACTTCGTGATTCTATGCATTATGCTTCATTAATAAGCTTTTAATCAATGAGCACTAATGATCAGTTAAGAATTATCATTCTAACTGGCTGATCAACTTGATATGTCCGCACTAAATCGTCCGTAACTTTTGTTTAGAGCTTCGAATGACACGAATCCAATGCCCAATTTAACTGCTTGATCCCATGCATTATGTTTCATTTATAAGCTTTTAATCAATGAGCACTAATGATCAATTAAGAATGATCATTTTAACTGACCAATCAACTTGACATGTCCGCAATAAATCGTCTGTAACTTATGACTTAGAGCTTAGAATGACACAAATCCAATACCCACGTTAAGCTAGCTTAAGTTTTCTATATTTTGACAAAATTATAGACAAAGATAGAGACGACAAAGCGCCCAAGTTATTCGATCTATCCGAAACTGTGTGATGCCATGCATTATGCTTCATTTATAAGCTTTTAATCAATGAGCACTAATGATCAGTTAAGAATTATCATTCGAACTGGCCGATCAACTTGATATGTTCGCACTAAATCGTTCATAACTGTTGTTTTAGAGCTTCCAATGACACGAATCCAATGCCCACTATAACTTAGCTCAATTTTCTATATTGTGACAAAATTTGAGGCAGAAATATATATGACAAAGCGTCCAAGTAATCTAATCTATCCTGAACTGTGTGATGCCATGCATTATTCTTCATTTATGAGCCTTTACTTAATGAGCATCACTGATCAGTTTAAAATGATGAATTTAACTAGCCGATCAACTTGACATTTCCACAATATATCGTTCGTAACTTATGATTTAGAGCTCAGAATGACACAAATCCAATACCCATGTTAATCTAGCTCAATTTTCTATATTTTTACAAAATTATAGACAAAGATAGAAACGAAAAAGCGTCCAAGTAATTCAATCTATCCCAAACTGCGTGATGCCATGCATTATGCTTCATTTATAACCTAATGATCACTAATGATCAGTTAAAAATTATCATTCGAACTGGCCAATAACCTTGATATGTCCGCACTAAATCGTCCATAACTTTTGTTTTAGAGCTTCCAATGACATGAATCCAATGCCCACTTTAACCTATCACAATTTTCTATATTGTAACAAAATTTGATACTGAAATATATATATGACAAAGTGTCCAAGTAATCTAATCTATCGTGATTTGCGTGATGCCATGCATTATGCTTCATTTATAAGCCTTTACTTAATGAGCATCAATGATCAGTTTAAAATGATGAATTTAACTGGCCGATCAACTTGACATTTACGAACTAAATCGTTCCTAACTTTTGCTTTAGGGCTCAGAATGACACGAATCCAGTGTGCACGTTAAGCTAGTTGAATTTTTTATATTGTGACGAATTTTGAGAACGAAATAGATACAACAAAGCGTACAAGTAATCCAATATATCCAAAACTATGTGATGCCATGCTTTATACATCATTTATAATCGTTTGCTTAATGAGCCCCAATGATTACTTTAACTATCCGTTCCACTTGTCATGTCCGCACTAAATCGCACTAAATTATTTAGAGCTAAGAATGACACGAATGAATTTCCCATGTTAAGCGGGCTCAATTTTCAATATTGTGACAAAATTTGAGACACAAATAGATAAGAAAAAGAGTCTAAGTAACCCAATCTAGCCAGAATTGTGTGACGCCATGCATTATCCTTCATTTATAAGTCTTTACTCAATGGGCCAATTATTAGTTTAGAATGATCATATTAACTGGCCGATCAACTTGACATGTCCGCACTACATCGTCTGTAACTTTTGATTTAGAGCTCAGAATGGTAGGAATCCAATGCCCACGTTAAGCTAGCTCAATTTTCTATTGTCAAAAAAATTTCAGAAACAACTAGATACGACCAAGCATCCAAGTAATCTAATCTATCCCAAACTGCGTAATGCCATGCTTTATGCTTCATTTATAAGCCTTTACTCAATGAGCACCAATGATCAGTTTAGAATGATCATTTTAACTGGCCTATATGTACACTCTAAATCGTCTTTAACTTTTGATTTTGAGCTTAGAATGACACGAATCCAATGCCCACGTTAAGCTATTTCAATTATCTATGTTGTAACAAAATTTGAGGCAAAATAGATACGAAAAAGCGTCCAAGTAATCCAATCTATCTTAAACTGTGTGATGCCATGCATTATGCTTCATTTATAAGCCTTTACTCAATTAGCACCAATTATTAGTTTAGACTGTCACTTTAACTACCTGATCAACTAGACATGTCCGCATTAAATCGTCCGTAACTTTTGATTTAGATCTCAGAATGACACGAATTCCATGCCCACGTTAAGCTAGCTCAATTTTCTATATTGTGATAAATTTCAAGACTAAAATTGCTTTGGCAAAGCATCCAACTAAGCCCATATATCCAAAACAGCGTAATGTCATTCATTATGTTTCATTTATAAGCCATTACTCATGAGCACCATTGATCATTTTATAATTATCATATTAACTTACCGATCAACATGACATGTGCACACTAAATCGCCCGTAACTTTTGTTTTATAGCTCGGAATGACACGAATCCATTGCCCATGTTAAAATAGCTCAATTTTCTATATTGTGACAAAATTTGAGACAGAAATAGATACGAAAAAGCATCCAAGTAATCTTGTCTATCCCAAACTATGCCATGCATTATGCTTCATTTATAAGCTATTACTTATTGAGCACCAATGAACAGTTTAGAATGATCATTTTAATTCGCCGATCAACTTGACATGTCTACAATAACTCGTCCGTAACTTTTGACTTATAGTTCAGAATGACACGAATCCAATGCCCACGTTAAACTAGTTCAGTTTTTTATATTCAGACAAAATTTGCAATAGAAAGAGATACGAAAAAGCGTCCAGGTAACCCAATCTATCAAAAACTGCGTGCTTTCATGCTTTATGCTTCATTTATAAGCCTTTAGTCAATGAGCACCAATGATCACTTTAGAATGATCATATTAACTGGCAGATCAACTTGACATGTCCGCACTAAATTGTCCTTAACTTCTGATTTAGAGCTCAAAATCACATGAATCCAATGCCCACGTTAAGCTAGCTCAATTTTCTATATTGTGACAAAATTTGAGATAGATATAGATACGACAAAGCATCCAAGTATACCGGTCTATCCTAAACTGCGTGATACCATGCATTATTCTTCATTTATATGCTTTTTCTCAATGAACACCAATGATCAGTTAAGAATGATCATTTTAACTAGCTGATCAACTCGATATGTCTACAAGAAATGGTCTGTAACTTTTGATTTAAAGCTCTGAATAACACGAATCCATTGCCCACGTAAAGGTCATTCAGTTTTTTATATTGTGACAAAATTTGAGACATAACTATATACAACAAAGGGTCCAAGTAATCAAATCTATCCAAAACTGTATGATGCCATGCATTATGCTTTATTTATAAGGCTTTACTCAATGAGTATTAATTATTAGTTTAGAATAATCATATTAACTGGTTGATCAACTTGACATGTCCGCACTAAATCGTCCGTAACTTTTGACTTATAGCTCAGAATGATACGAATCCAGTTCCCACGTTCAACTACCTAAATTTTCATTAATTTGACAAAAATTGACATAGAAATAGAGACGAAAAAGCATTCAAGTAATCAAATCTATTCAAAACTACGTGATGCCATGCTTTATGTTTTATTTATATGCCTTTACTTAATGAGCACCAATGATCAGTTTGAAATGATAAATTTAACTGGGCGATCAACTTGACATGTCCACACTAAATCGTCTATAACTTTTGATTAGAGGTCAGAATGACACTAGGCCAATGCCCACATTAAACTAGCTCAATTTTTTATATTGTAACAAAATTTGAGACAAAAATAGATTCGACAAAGCGTCCAAGTAATCCAATCTATCGAAAATTATGTGATGCCATGCGTTATGCTTCATTTATAAGCCTTTACTCATTGCGTACCAATGATCAGTTTAGAATGATCACTTTAACTGAATGATCAACTAAATCGTCGTAAATTTTGATTTAGATCTCATAATGACACGAATCCAATGCCCACGTTAAGCTAGTTCAATTTTCTATATTGTGACAAAATTTGAGACAAAAATAGATACGAGAAAGCATGCAAGTAATCCAATCTATCCCAAACTGCGTGATGCCATATATTACTCTTCATTTATATGCTTTTACTCAATGCGGAGCAATGATCAGTTTAGAATGAACATTTTAACTCGACGATCAACTTGACATACCTGCACTTAATCGTCCGTAACTTTTGATTATAGGTTAGAATGACACGAATCCAATGCCCACATTAAGCTAATTCAATTTTCTATATTTTGACAAATTTTAGACAAAACTAGATATAACAAAGCTTCCAAGTAATCAAATCTATCCAAAATTGCGTGATTCCATGTATTATGCTTCATTTATAAGCCTTTACTCAATGAGCACCAATGATCAGTTTAGAATAATCATTTTAACTTGCTGATCAACTTGACATGTCCGCACTAAATCGTCTATAACTTTTGATTTAGAGCTTAGAATGACACGAATCCAATGCTGAAGTTAAACTAGATCAATTTTCTATATTTTTACAAAACTTGAGACAAAATAGAGACAACAAAGCATCAAAGTAATCCAGTCTATCCTTAATTGTGTGATGCCATTCATTATTCTTTATTTATAATCTTTTACTCAATGAGCACCAATGATCAGTTTAGAATGATCATTTTAACTTGACGATCAACTTGACATGTCTGCACGAAATGGTAAGTAACTTTTGATTTAGAGCTCAAAATGACACGAATCCAATGCCCACGTTAAGCTTGTTGAAGTTTTTAATTGTGACAAAATTTGAGACAAAACTAGATACGATAAAGCGTCCAAGTAATCAAATCTATCCAAAACTTAGTGATGCCAAGCTTTATTCTTCAATTATTAGCCTTTACATAATGAGCACAAATGATTAGTTTAGAATGATCACTTTAACTATCCGATCAACTTGACATGTCCGCACTAAATCGTCTTTAACTTTTGATTTAGATATCAGAATGATACGAATCCGATGCCCACATTAAGCTAGATAAATTTTCTATGTTGTGCAAAAATTTGAGACAGAAATAGATATGAAAAAGCGTCTAAGTGATCCAGTCTATCCAAAACTACGTGATGCCATGCATTATGTTTCATTTAAAAGCCTTTATTCAATGAGCACCATGATCAGGTTAGAATAATCATATTAACTGGATGATCAACTTGAAATGTCCACATTAAATCATCCGTAACTTTTGATTTAGAGCCCAAAATGATACGAATCCAATGCCCACGTTAGGCTAGCTCAATTTTGTATATTTTGAAAAACTTTTGAAATAAAAATAGAAAAGACAAAGGGTACAAGTAATCAAATCTATCCCAAATTACGTGATGCCATACTTAATACTTCATTTATAAGCATTTACTTAATGAGCACCAATGATTAGCTTAGAATGATTATTTTAACTTGCCAATCAACTTGACATGTCCGCACTAAATTGTTCGTAACTTTTGATTTAGAGCTCAGAATGACACGAATCCAATGCCCACGTTAAGCTATTTTAATTATCAATGTTGTAACAAAATTTGAGACAAAAATAGATACGAAAAAGCGTCAAAGTAATGTAATCTATCTAAAACTATGTGATGCCATGCTTACGCTTCATTTATAAGCCTTTACTCAATTAGCACTAATCATTAGTTTAGAATGTCACTTTAACTGCCCGATCAACTAGACATGTTTGCGTTAAATCCTTTGTAACTTTTGATTTAGATATCAGAATGACAGGAATTCAATGCCCACGTTAAGCTAGCTCAATTTTCTATATTTTGATAAAATTTAATACTAAAATTGCTTCAACAAAGCATCCAACTAATCCCATCTATTCAAAACAGTGTAATGTCATGCATTATGCTTCATTTATAAGCATTTACTCATGACCACCAATGATCATTTTAGAATTATCATATAAACTGACCGATCAACATGACATGTCTACAGTAAATCACCCGTAACATTTATTTTATAGCTCGGAATGACACAAATCCAATACCAACGTTAAACTAGCTCAATTTTCTATATTGTGACAAAATTTGAGATATAAATAGATACGAAAAAGCATCCAAGTATACCAGTCTATCCCAAACTGTGTGATACCACGCATTATGCTTCATTTATAAGCTATTACTCAATGAGCACCAATGATCAGTTTAGAATAACGATTTTAATTGGTCGATCAAATAGATATGTCTACCCTAACTCGTCCGTAACTTTTGACTTACAGTTTAGAATGACACGAATCCAATACCCACGTTAAACTAGTTCAATTTTCTATATTGAGACAAAATTTGCGATAGAAAGAGATCAAAAAAGCATCCAAGTAACCCAATCTATCAAAAACTGCGTGATTTCATGCATTATGCTTCATTTATAAACCGTTAGTCAATGAGAACCAATGGTTACTTTAGAGTGATCATATTAACTGGTCTATCAACTTGACATGTCTGCACTAAATTGTTCGTACCTTTTGATTTAGAGCTCAGAATCACACAAATCCAATGCCCATGTTAAGCTACCTCAATTTTCTATATTGTGACAAAATTTGAGATTGAAGTAGATACGACAAAGCATCCAAGTATACCAGTCTATCCTAAACTATGTGATGCCATGGATTATTCTTCATTTATAAGCTTTTACTCAACGAGCACCAATGATCAGTTCAGAATGATCATTTTAGCTGGCTGATCAAATTGATATGTCTGCACAAAATGGTCTGTAACTTTTGATTTAGAGCTCAGAATAACACGAATCCATTGCCCACGTTAAGCTCTTTCAATTTTTTATACTGTGACAAAATTTGAGATAGAACTAGATAAAACAAAGGGTCCAAGTAATCAAATCTACGCAAAACTGCGTGATGCCATGCATTATGCTTCATTTATAATCCTTTACTCAATGAGCATTAATGATCAATTTAGAATAATCATATTAACTGGCCGATCAACTTGACATGTCCACACTAAATCGTCCAAAACTTTTGACTTATGGCTCAGAATGATATGAATCCAGTTCCAATGTTAAACTACCTCAATTTTCTCTATTTTGACAAAATTTGAGATAGAAATGGAGACGAAAAAGCATCCAAGTAATCAAATCTATCCCAAACTACGTGATGTCATGCATTATACTTCATTTATAAGCCTTTACTTAATGGGCACCAATGATCAGTTTGGAATGATCACTTTAACTGGCCGTTCAACTTGACATGTCCACACTAAATCGTTCGTAACTTTTGATTAGAGCTCAGAATGACACTAATCCAATGTTCACGTTAAGCTAGCTCAATTTTTTATATTGTAACAAAGTTTGTGACAAAAATAGATTCGTAAAAGCGTCCAAGTAATTATAATCTATCTAAAACTGTGTGATGTCACGCATTATGCTTCATTCATAAGCCTTTACTCATTGAGTACCAATGATCAGTTTAGAATGATCACTTTAACTGCCCAATCAACTAGACATGTCAACATTAAATAGTCTGTAACGTTTGATTTAGATCTCAGAATGACACGAATCCTATGCCCACGTTAAGCTAGCTCAATTTTCTATATTGTGACAAAATTTGGGAAAGATCGGGATACGACAAAGCGTCCAAGCAATCCAATCTTTCCCAAACTGCTTGTTGCCATGCTTTATTCTTCAATTATAAACCTTTACTTAATGAGCACCAATGATCAGTTTAGAATGATCACGTTAACTGTCCGATCAACTTGACATATCTGCACAAAATCGTCCGTAACTTTTGATTTAGATTTCTGAATGACAAGAATGCGGTGGCCACGTTAAGCTAGATCAATTTTCTATATTGTGACAAAATTTTAGACAGAAATAGATATGACAAAGCGTCCAAGTAGTCCAGTCTATCCAAACTACGTGATGCCATGCATTATGTTTCATTTATAAGCCTTTACTTAATGAGCTCCAATTATCACTTTAGAATGATCACTTTAACTGGTCGATCAACTAGACATGTCCACACTAAATAATCCGTAAATTTTGATTTAGATGTCATAATGACACGAATCCAATGCCCACGTTAAGCTAGCTCAATTTTCTATATTGTGACAAAATTTGATTCAAATATAGATACGAAAAAGCGTCCAAGTAATCCAATCTATCAAAAACTGTGTGATGCCATGCATTATGCTTCATTCATAAGCCTTTACTCAATGAGCACCAATTATCAGTTTAGAATGATCAGTTTAATTGGTCGATCAACTAGACATGTCCGCAATAATCGTCAATAACTTTTGATTTAGATCTCAGAATGACACGAATCCAATGCCCACGTTAAGCTAGCTCAATTTTCTATATTGTAATAAAATTGAAAGCTAAATTTGCTTCGATAAAGTGTCCATTTAATCCCATCTATCCAAAACTATGTAATGTCATGCATTATGCTTCATTTATGCTTCATTATTCAATGAGCACCAATGAACAGTTTATAATGATCATGTTAACATGCCGATCAACATGACATGTCCATACTGAATCGTCTGTAACTTTTGTTTTATAGCTTAGAATGACACGAATCAATTGCCCACGTTATGCTACCTCAATTTTCTATGTTGTGACTAAATTTGAAACAGAAATAGATACGACAAAGCATGCAAGTAATCTTGTCTATCCCAAACTGTGTCATGCCATGCACTATGCTTCATTTATAAGGTTTTACTCAGTGAGCACCAATGATCAATTTAGAGTTCTCATTTTAACTGACCGATCAACTTGACATGTCTACACTAACTCGTCCGTAACTTTTGACTTATAGTTCAGAATGACACGAATCCAATGCCCACGTTAAACTAGTTCAATTTTCTATATTGAGAGAAGATTTGCGATAGAAATCGATACGACAAACCGTCCAAGTAACCCAATCTATCAAAAACTACGTGATGTCATGCATTATGCTTCATTTATAAGCTTTTACTCAATGAGCACCAAGGATCACTTTTGAATGATAATATTAACTGGCTGATCAACTTGACATGTCCGCACTAAATTGTTTGTAACTTATAATTTAGATATCAGAATAACATGAATCCATTGCCCACGTTAAGCTAGTTCAATTTTTTATATTCTGACAAAATCTGAGACAAAACTAGATACAACAAAGCGTCCAAGTAATCAAATCTATCCCAAACTGCGTGATGCCATGCATTATACTTCATTTATAAGACTTTACTTAATGAACACCAATGATCATTTTAGAATAATCATATTAACTGGCCGATCAAGTTGACATATCCGCACTAATCGTTTGTAACTTTTGATTTATCGCTCAGAATGATACGAATCAGATTCCCATGTTAAGCTACCTCAGTTTTCTATATTTTAATGAAATTTGAGATCTATCGCAAATAAAGAAGAAATATTGTCCAAGAAATGAAATCTATCGAAAACTACATGATGTCGTGCTTTATGCTTCATTTATAAGAATTTACTTAATGAGCACTAATGATCAGTTTAGAATGATCACTTTAACATGCCGATCAACTTGACATGTATGCACTAAGTCATCTGTCGTTTTTGGTTTAGAGCTCAGAATGACATGAATGCAATGCCCAGTTTAAGCTAGGTCAATTATCTATACTTTAAGAAAATTTGAGACAAAAATAGATAGAAAAAGCATCCAATTATATAATCTATCTCAAACTGTGTGATGCCATGCATTATGTTCATTTATAAGCTTTTACTCAACGACCTCCAGTTATCAGTTGAGAATGATCACATTAATTGGTCGATCAACTAGACATATACGCACTAAATCGTCCATAAATTTTTATTTAGATTTCATAATGACAAGAATACAATGCCCACCTTAAGATAGCTCAATTTTCTATATTGTGACAAAATTTGATACAAAAATAGATACGAGAAAGAGTCCAAGTAATCTAGTATATCCTAAACTGCGTGATGCCATGTATTATTCTTAATTTATAAGCTTTTACTCAATTAGCACCAATGATCAGTTTATAATGATCATTTTAGCTGGTCGATCAACTTGACCTTCCTGCACTAACTTATCCGTAACTTTTGATTTATAGCTTAGAATCTCACCAATCCAATGCCCACATTAAGCTAGTTCAATTTTCTATATTTTGACAAATTTTGCGACAAATTTATATACAACAAAGCGTCCAAATAATCAAATCTTTCCAAAATTGTGTGATTCCATGCATTATACTTCATTTATAATTCTTTACTCAATGAGCATCAATGATCAGTATAGAATGATCACTTTAACTGTCCGATGAACTTGATATGTCCGCACTAAATCGTTCGTAACTTTTGATTTAGATCTCCGAATGACACGAATCTGATGCCCACGTTAAGCTAGATAAATTTTCTATATTTTGACAAAATTTGAGATAGAAATAGAGATGACAAAGCGTCCAAGTAATCCAGTCTATCCAAAACTGCATGATGCCATGTATTATGTTTCATTTGTAAGCCTTTACTCAATGAGCACCATGATCAGGTTAGAATAATCATATTAACTGGACGATCAACTTGAAATTTCGGCACTAAATTGTCCATAACTTTTGATTTAGAGCCCAAAATAACATGAATCCAATGCCCATGTTAGGCTAGGTCAATTTTCTATGTCGTTTCTATTTTTGTCTCAAATTTTGTTACATTATAGAAAATTAAGCTACCTTAACGTGGACATTGGATTCATGTCATTCTGAGCTCTAAATCAACAGTTACGGACAATTTAGTGCGGACATATCAAGTTGATCGGCCAGTTAATATGATTATTCCAAACTGAGCATTGGTTCTCATTGAGTAAAGGCTTCTAAATGAAGCATAATGCATGGATCACAAAGTTTTGGATATATTGGATTATTTGGACACTTTGTCGTATCTATTTTTGTTTCAAATTTTGTTACAATATAGAAAATTGAGCTAGTTTAATGTGGGCATTGTATTCGTGTCATTTTGAGCTCTAAATCAAAAGTTCCGGACAGTTGAAGTGATCATTTTAAACTTATCATTGGTGCTCATTGAGTAAAGCCTTATAAATGAAGCATAAAGCATGGATAATGCAGTTTGGGATAGGTTAGATTACTTGGATGTTTTGTCGTCTCTATTTCTGTCTCAAATTTTGTCACAATATAAAAAAATCAAGAAAGGTTAACGTGGGCATTTCATTCGTGTCATTCTGAGCTCTAAATCAAGAGTTACAGACAATTTAGTGCATACAAGACAAGTTGATCGACTAGTTAAAGTGATCATTCTAAATTGATCATTGGTGCCCATTAAGTAAAAGCTCATAAATGAACTATGGAGCATGGCATCACACAATTTGAGGTAGATTGCATTACTTGGATGCTTTTTCGTCTCCATTTCTGTTTTAAATTTACCAAAATATAGAAAATTAATCTAGCTTAATGTGGGCATTGGATTTGTGTCATTCTGAGCTCTAAATCAAAAGTTACAAATGATTAAGGGCGCACATGTCAAGTTTATCGGCCAGTTAATATGACTATTCTAAACTGATAATTGGTGCTAATTGAGTAAAGGCTTATAAATGAAGCATAATGCATGGCATCGTGCTGTTTGGGATAGATTGAATTATTTGTACGGTTCTTCGTATCTAGTTTTGTCTCAAATTTTGTCACAATATAAATAATTGAATAGCTTAACGTGGGCATTGAATTCATACCATTCTGAGCTCAAAATCAAAAGTTACGGATGATTTATTGTGGATACATCAAGTTGATTGGCTTGTTAATATGATTATTCTGAACTGATAATTGGTGGTCATTGAGTAAAGGCTTATAAATGAATCATAATGCATGGCATCACATAGTTTTGGATAGATTGGATTACTTCCACGCTCTGTCATAAAAAAAAAAAAAAAGATTATTCTCCATAAGTCTAAGTCATTCTCATTTTCTCATACTTCTCTTTGAGTTTTCAGATTCAATTCTTCACATTTCTCCTCTATAATCTCAATATTCTTACATGGTATCAGAGCATAAGATCATTCTCTTATCTTTTCTACTCAAATTTCTCAGTTTCTAATTTAAAATTCTGTCAAAAATCTCTCAGTCTTTAGACTAAAAACTCACGGTTTCATTCAACCATAAAAGCTGCTTCCTTTGAGCTCTTCAAAGCCTAACAATGGAGGATACAGTTCAAATTAGTTCCAGCCTGAAACCTACGGTGATAGCAGTAGTTCTCAAAGGCTTGAACTACACATTATGGTCAAGAACCATCAAGACAGCCATTTGTGGCAAAGGACTTTGGAATCACATCTTGGAGGATAATACTCCATCTATAGATGATCCAAAGGAGAAGAAGGATGATGCAATAAGAAAAGAAGAAGCTAGGTGGTTCCAAGAAGATCAATCAGTCCTTGGATTCCTCCAAAATTCATTGGACCCATCCATTCTTGAAGCTTATTCACATTGTGAAACTGCCAAGTCTCTTTGGGACACTCTCAAGAGGGTGTATGGGGATGTTTCAAACCTCAGCCGTGTGTATGAGGTTAAGAAGGCTCTCAATGATCTACACCAAGAGGATATGGAGTTCACAAAATTCCTGGGCAAGTTCCAGTCAACATGGTCCGAGCTTGACATGTTGAGACCAAGTTCTATGGATCCAAAGGTGCTTAATGAAAGGAAGGAACAAGACAAGATATTTGGGCTCCTTCTCAACCTAAATCCAGCCTTTAAGGATGTGATTAAGTCCATCCTGAGAGAGCCAAAACTCCCTGATTTGAAGAGGTGTGCTCACGGATTCAAAGGGAGCAAGGCAACATTGGTTTGTTTGGTGGTAAAGGAGAACTAGTCATGGCCAACAAAAGCGTGTTTAAGCAAGAGGATAGGAAGAGTGTGATGTGAGCATTGTAAGAGGAATGGCCACATCAAGGACAAGTGCTGGATACTTCATCCTCATCTCAAGCCAAACCGGTTCAAGGATTCAAAGGCTAACATCTCTCAAATGGTTGCGACTAAACCGGCAAGTTCATCCAACCAAGGAGGGGAGCTAGCTATGAATGTATCCATGGAGTATGTTAAGAAGAGTGACTTGGAGGATCTCATCAAGGCCTATGCCTCAAAACTCTCCGGTATCACACTCTACTCCCATAAATCGCTTGATAAACCAGATCATAAGTTGGTAGTGGATTCAGGTGCTTCTCACCATATGATTAGCAATGCTAGGTTGTTAAAGAACATTGAACCATGTCTAGGACAAGTAACTATAGCTGATGGTAAGGGTATTCCAATTGAAGGAACCGGAAAATTAAGACTATTTGACAAAGAAACTAATGCATTCTTTGTACCTAAATTTAAGTCTAATCTAGTTTCTGTCAAAAGGCTACTAAAGACCTCAATTGCAATGTTACATTTGGGCCTAACAATGTTTACTTTCAGGATATTAAGAGTGGTAAGATACTTGGAGGTGGTGTAACTCAAGATGAGCTCTATGTTCTTGAAGACCCTCCAAGCAATTTGGATTCCTTAGCTTTCAAATCCTGTGTTTTTGCTAATAAAGATGTCTTATGGCATGCTAGATTAGGACATCCTCATGCTCGTGCTTTAAGCTTAATAATTCCTAATGTCGCTTATGATCACTCAGTTTGTGAGGCTTGTATCCTTGGCAAACATTGTCGTGTTGTTTTCCCTAAATCGTCTACAATTTATGAGCATTGCTTTGATTTAGTACATTCCGATGTTTGGACCTCACCTTACATGTCTAGAGATAGGAATAAATACTTTGTGACCTTTATAGATGAGAAATCGAAATATACATGGGTTACATTACTTCCATCTAAAGATAGGGTTTATGAGGCATTTATAAACTTTCATAATTATGTTACTAATCAATTCAATGCCAAGATCAAAGTGTTAAGATCAGATAATGGAGGGAATACACAAGTCAAAGATTCAAAGCTCATCTAAACAAACATGGAATACTACATCAAACTAGCTGTCCACACACACCACAACAAAATGGAGTTGCTGAAAGGAAGAACCGACACTTAATGGAAGTAGCAAGATCCATGATGTTTCATACCAATGTTCCTAAAAGTTTTGGGGAGATGCAGTCTTGGTTGCTTGCTACCTCATCAATCGGATTCCAACCAAAGTCTTGCAAGATATATCCCCATTTGAGGTACTCAATAAAACTAAACCTTCCATTGATCATTTACGTGTATTTGGGTGTGTGTGCTGTGTGTATGTTCCAGGTGATCTAAGAAACAAGTTGGAGGCAAAGAGCATCAAGTGTATGTTCCTTGGATATTCGACAACACAAAAGGGTTATAAGTGCTAAGATCCGAGCAACAACAGGACATATGTGTCTAGAGATGTCAAGTTCATAGAAGAACAAAGCTATTATGATCAGAAAGATTGGGAAGGATTGAAGGATCTCTCAAGGTCACCTTCTGATTTGGCTACGAGTTTGAGGTTTCTCTTGAACCATTTGGGAAATGATCTGCCAAAGGATTCAAGACACGAAGAAACAAGAACCTTAAGTAGTTCACAAGATACCCAAGAGAATGAACAAGGGGTGGTAACTCAAGAACCAACTCCAATCCAAGAAGAAGCTATGGCCCAAAATCAAGAACAAGACGACTTGGAAGTGGGTATAGAGGAACCTATTCACCAAATGGAAGAGGAAACGGTTGTAGAGGAGGCTGCACCACCTGTTCAGCATTTAAGGAGGAGTACTAGACTTAGGAACACTAGGGTATTCTACAACAACCAGGCGGTGGCTCATCCCATACAAGCTGTTTGTTCCCTTGACCTCTTGCCATCTAGTCATCAAGCATTCCTTGGAAAGATTGAACAAAGTCAGATTCCAAGGACTTATGAAGAAGCTGAGAGCAAGAAAGAATGGTTAGATGCAGTAAGAGATGAGAAGGGAGCTATGGAAAGGAATCATACATGGAATATACAAGAACTTCCCAAAGGCAAGAAGGCTGTGAGCTCCAAGTGGGTGTTCACCATCAAGTATAAGAGCAATGGGGACATAGAAAGGTACAAGGCACGTCTAGTTGCAAGAGGTTTCACTCAGACATATGGAGAGGACTATACTGATACATTTGCACCGGTCGCTAAGCTACACACTGTAAGGGTTGTTCTTTCACTAGCTACGAATCTCACTTGGGACTTATGGCAAATGGATGTCAAGAACGCATTCTTACAAGGAGAACTTGAAGAGGAAGTGTATATGACTCCACCACCAGGCCTTGAAGATCTTTGCAAAGAGGGACAGGTTCTAAGACTTAGGAAGGCAATATATGGGGTGAAGCAGTCACCAAGGGCCTGGTATCACAAATTAAGCTCCACACTTACTGATAATGGGTTTAGGAAATCCCATTCAGATCATACTTTGTTCACTCGTCAAAACTCCAAAGGAATCGTGGCGGTCTTGGTTTATGGGGATGACCTTATCATCACAGGAGATGATAAGGAAGGAATTCAGTCCACAAAGGCCTTCTTAAACAGATCATTTGACATCAAGGATCTTGGAGAGTTGAAGTACTTCATGGGTATTGAAGTGTGTCGGTCTCAAGAAGGGCTCTTTCTATCCCAAAGAAAGTATGCTCTTGATCTGTTGACAGACACGGGAAAGCTTGGGGCTAAACCGGCCAAAACTCCTCTTGAAGATGGCTACAAGGTCAACGGAAAGGGGAGAAAGCTGATGAGTTATTTAAGGATGTTTCTCAGTATAGGAGACTAGTTGGGAAGCTGATCTACCTCACCCTCACACGACCAGACTTGTGTTTTGCTGTGAATCAAGTGAGTCAACATATGCAAAAGCCTACTGTATATCATTGGAGCATGGTAGAAAGGATCCTTATTTACATCAAAGGATCTCCTGGTCAAGGTATATGGATGGGCAAGAATGGGAACACTGAGATTGTCGGGTATTGTGATGCGGATTGGGCTGGTGATAGGGTGGATAGGAAATCAACCACTGGGTATTGCACCTTCATTAGTGGGAACTTAGTCACTTGGAAGACTAAGAAGCAGAAGGTGGTATCATGTTCTAGTGCTGAAGCAGAATATAGGGCTATGAGGAAGCTGACAAATGAAGTAACTTGGCTCAAAGCACTCTTGAAAGATTTCGGTATTGCACAACCAGGGCCAATTACCTTCCATTGTGATAATCAGGCAGCCATTCACATAGCTTCAAACTCAGTGTTTCACGAGAGGAGCAAGCACATAGAGATCGACTGCCATAAGGTTAGGGAGAAAGTTCAAGATGGAACCATTCTGCCATGTTATACAAGGAGTGAAGACCAACTAGCTGACATCTTCACAAAGGCAGCAAGTCTCAAAGTTTGCAAGAACATCTTTAGCAAACTTGGGCTTGTTGATTTATCACACCCATGATCAAAGGTCTCCTAATCCAAGAGCAACACACTTTTTTCCCTTATTAAGGTTTTGTCCCAAGTGGTTTTCCTTAATAAGGTTTTTAATGAGGTGTTGCCTTGGGTTCCCAAGCTTAAGACTTTAGGGTGATTCCAAAGTCTTTAGCTTGAGGGGGAGTATTGATATAGGAAAATCAAATAAGACCTATCTTGACCTACAAGGCAAGTGTGAGCACGAAAATTCAGTTTGAATAACAAGGAAATGAAAAAGGATGGGTTATTATTAACCACATGGTTGAAATGGTTAAATAGCTACCTTGGGAGAAGAATCAAGGTGAAAAGGACATGCCCATGCTGCACACAGTCTTGGCAACCACACCAAACAGTCATGCCTGCTGCACACAGTCTTGGTAACCACACCAAACAGTCATGCCTGCTGCACAGTCTTGGTAACCACACCAAACAGTCATGCCTGCTGTCTCCTCTCTTCTCATTGGTTGTTGACAGGCTCCTCCTCTATTCAAACTCATCCACAAGTTTGAATTCGTTTTCTTTTGTGTTCACATTGTAAATCCTCTATAAAAGGGCTGTAAAGACTCAATGTATAATAAACTCTAAGGAGATTCTTCTCCATAAGTCTAAGTCATTCTCATTTTCTCATACTTCTCTTTGAGTTTTCAGATTCAATTCTTCACATTTCTCCTCTATAATCTCAATATTCTTACACTAATTGAGTAAAGGCTTATAAATGAAGCATAATGCATGGCATCGTGCTGTTTGGGATAGATTGAATTATTTGTAGGGTTCTTCGTATCTAGTTTTGTCTCAAATTTTGTCACAATATAAAAAATTGAATAGCTTAACGTGGGCATTGGATTCATATAATTCTGAGCTCAAAATCAAAAGTTACGGATGATTTATTGTGGATACATCAAGTCGATTGGCTAGTTAATATGATTATTCTGAACTGTTAATTGGTGGTCATTGAGTAAAGGCTTATAAATGAATCATAATGCATGGCATCACATAGTTTTGGATAGATTGGATTACTTCCACGCTTTGTCCTATCTATTTATGTGTCAAATTCTGTTACAATATAGAAAATTAAGCTAGCTTAACGTGGATATTGGATTTGTGTCATTATGTAAATCAAAACTTACGGACGATTTAGTGCAGACATGTCAAGTTGATCAGCCAGTTAAAGTTATGATTCTAAACTGATCATTGTTGCTCATTGAGTAAAGGCTTATAAATGAAGCATACATCATTGCATCACGCAATATGGGATAGATTGGATTACTTGGATGCTTTTTCGTCTCTATTTCTTTCTCAAATTTTGTCAAAATATAGAAAATTAAGCTAGCTTAACATGCGCATTGGAGTCGTGTCATTCTGAGCTCAAAATCCAAAGTTACGGATGATTTTCTGTGGACATCTCAAGTTGATCGGCTAGTTAATATGATTATTCTAAACTGATCATTGCTGGTCATTGCGTAAAGACTTCTAAATGAAGCATAATGCATGCCATGTATGATTACATGGATGCTTTTTCGTCTCTAATTTTCTTTCAAATTTTGCAAAATATAGAAAATTTAGCTACCTTCACGTGGGCATTGGATTTGTGTCATTCTGAGCTCTAAATCAAAAGTTGCGAATAATATACTGCGGACATGTCAAGTTGATCGGCCAGTTGAAGTGATCATCTTAAACTGATCATTGGTGCTCATTGAGTAAAGCCTTATAAATGAAGCATAAAGCATGGATCGCACAGTTTGGGATAGGTTTGATTACTTGGATGCTTTGTTGTCTCTATTTCTGTCTCAAATTTCATCACAATATAAAAAATCAAGAAAGGTTAACATGGGCATTTAATTCGTGTCATTCTAAGCTCTTAATCAAGAGTTACAGACAATTTAGTGCAGAAAAGTCAAGTTGATCGATTAGTTAAAGTGATCATTCTAAAATGATCATTGGTGCTCAGTAAGTAACAGCTCATAAATGAGCTATAGAGCATGACATCACACAGTTTGAGATAGATTGGATTACATGGATGCTTTTTCATTTCTATTTCTGTTTCAAATTTAGCAAAATATAGAAAATTTAGCTAGCTTAACGTGGGCATTGGATTTGTGTCATTCTGAGCTCTAAATCAAAAGTTACGAACGATTTAGTGCGGACATGTCAATTTGATCGACCAGTTAATATGACTATTCTAAACTGATCATTGGTGCTAATTGAGAAA
>JAENJI010000075.1:45145-83467 GCA_018901935.1 Pugionium cornutum
ATTGGAATACTTGGATCCTTTGTTGTCTCTTCTTCTATATCAAATTTTGTCAAAATATAGATCATTGAGCTAACTTAACATTGGCATTGGATTCGCGACATTCTGAGTTCTAAATAAAAAGTTACATACGATTTAATGCAGACATGTCAAGTTGATAGGCAATTAATATGATTATTCTAAACTGATCATTGGTGCTCATTGAGTAAGAGCTTATAATTTAACATTGATGTATGGCATCATGTAGTTTTGGCTAGATTAGATTACTTGGATGCTTTTTCGTATCTATTTTGGTCTCAAATTTTGTCAAAATATAGAAAATTGAGTCATCTTAACGTGGGCATTGAATTCGTGTCATTCTGTGCTCTAAATAAAAAGTTACAGACGATTTAGTGCGTACATGTCAAGTTGATCGGCCAGTTAAAATGATTATTCTTAACTGATCATTGGTACCCATAGAATAAAGGCTTATAAATAAAGCATAATGCATGGCATAATGAAATACGGGATAGATTGGATTACTTGTACGCTTTGTGGTATCTATTTCTGTCTCAAATTTTGTCATAATATAGAAAATTGAGCTAGCTTAACGTGGGCATTGGGTTCGTGTCAGTCAGAGCTCTAAATCATAAATTACAGATTATTATGTGTGGAAATGTCAAGTTGATCGGCCAGTTAAAATGATCATTCTTAACTAATCATTGGTGCTCATTGATTAAAAGCTTATAAATGAAGCATAATGCATGGCATCACGCACCTTAAGATAGATTGGATTATTTGAACACTTTGTCGTCTCTATTTTTGTCTATAATTTTGTCAAAATATAGAAAATTGAGCTACCTTAACGTGAGCACTGGATTCATGTCATTCTTAGCCCTAAACCATACGTTATGGATGATTTAGTGCGGACATGTAAAGTTTCTAGGCGAGTTAAAGTGATCATTCTAAATTGATCATTGGTGCTGATAAAGTAAACGCTTATAAATGAAACATAATGCATGGCTTTACGAAGTTCGGGATAGATTGAATTACTTGGATGCTTTGTTGTCTTCTTCTTCTATCTCAAATATTGTGAAAATATAGAAAATTTTGCTAGCTTAACGTTGACATTGGATTCGTGTCATTCTGAGGTCTAAATCAAAAGTTACATACGATTTAGTGCGGACATGTCAAGTTGATAGGCCAGTTAATATGATTATTCTAAATTGATCATTGGTGCTTATTAAGTAAAGGCTTATAAATGAAGGATAATATGGTTTTCGTATCTTTTTCTGTTTCAAATTTTGTCACAACATAGAAAATTCTGATAGTTTAACATGGGAATTGGATTCGTGTTATTTTGAGCTATAAATCAAAAGTTATGGATGATTTAGTGAGGACATGTCAAGTTGATCGGCCTGTTAAAGTGATCATTCTAAACTCATCATTGGTGCTCATTAAGTGAAGGCTTAAAAATGTAGCATAATGAATGCCATTACACAGTTCGGTACAGATTGGAATACTTGGATGCCTTTTGTATCTATTTTTGTCTTAAGTTTTTTCACAATATAGAAAATTGAGCTATCTTACCGTGGGCATTGGATTCGTGTCATTCTGGTCTCTAAATCAAAAGTTACAAACGATATAGTGCGGATATCTCAAGTTGATCGGCCAGTTAAAATGATCATTCTTAACTGATCATTGGTGCCCATAGAGTAAAAGCTTATAAATGAATCATAATGCATGACATCACACAGTACGGGATAGATTGGATTACTTGGACGATTTGCCGTATCTATTTCAGTCTCAATTTTTGTAATAATATAGAAAATTGAGGTAGCTTAACATGGGCATTGGATTCATGTCAGTCTGAGCTCTAAATCACAAATTACGGATGATTTAGTGCGGACATTTCATGTTGATCGGCAAGTTAAAGTGATCATTCTAAACTAATCATTGGTGCTCTTTGAGTAAAGGCTTACCAATGAAGCATAATGCATGGCATCACCCAATTCGGGATAGATTGGATTACTTGGATGCTTTTTTGTATCTATTTATGTCTCAAATTTTGTCACAATATAGAAAATTGAGCTAGCTTAACGTTTGCATAATTGGCTTCGTGTCAATTCAGAGATCTAAATCAAAAGTTACGTACGATTTAATACGCACATGCTAAGTTGATTAGCCAGTAAAAGTGATACTGATCATTGGTGCTCATTAAGTAAAGTGTTATAAATGAAGCATAATGCATGGCATCACGCAGTTCGGAATATATTGGATTACTTTGATGTTTTGTCGTTTCTATTTTAGTCTACAACTGAACTACTTTTACGTGGGCATTGGATTCATATCATTTTGAGCTCTAAATCAAAACTTATGGACGATTTAGTGCGGCATTTTAAGTTGATTGGTCAGTTAAAGTGATCATTCTAAACTGATCATTGGTGCTCATTAAGTAAATACTTATAAATGAAGCGTAATGCATGGCATCAAGCATATTGGATAAATTGGATTAGTTGGACGCTTAGTTTTCTCTATTTTTGTCATAAATATCGTAGAAATATAGAAAATAGAGCTAGCCTAAGGTGGGTGTTGGATTCGTGTCATTATGACCTCTAAATCAAAAGTTATGCATGATTTAGTGCGGATATGCTAGGTTGATCAGCTAGTTAATTTGATCATTCTTAGTTGATCATTGGTGATCATTTAGTAAAGGCTTATAAATGAAGCGAATGCATGGCATCACCCCGTTCGGGATACATTGGATTACTTGGACGCTTTGTCGTATCTTTTTCTGTATCAAATTTTTTCACAATATCGAATATGGAGCTAGCTTAACGTGGGCATTAGATTCGTGTCAATTCTGAGATCTATATCAAACATTTAAGATGATTTAATGCGGACTTGTCAAGTTGATCTGCCAATAAAAGTGATATTGATCATTGGTGCTCATTAAATAAAGCCTCATAAATGAAGCATAATGCATGACATCATGTAGTTCGGGATAGATTGGATTAGTTGGACAATTTGTCGTACCTATTTCTGTCTCAAATTTTGTCACAATATAGAAATTTTATCTAGCTTAATGTGGGCATTGAATTCGTGTAATCCAGAGCTCTAACTAAAAACTTAAAGACAATTTAGTGTAGATATGTCAAGTTGACAGGCGAGTTAAATGATCATTCTTAACTAATCAATGGTGCCCATAGAGTAAAGGCTTACAAAATAAGCATAAAGCATGGCATCACGAAGTTTGAGATAGATTGGATTACTTGCACGCTTTGTCGTCTCTATTTCTATCTCAAATTTTGTAAAAATGTAGAGAATTGAGCTAGCTTAACGTGGGCATTCTATTCGTATCATTCTGAGCTCTAAATCAAAAGTTACGGACGATTTAGTGCCGATATGTCAAGTTGATCGGCCAGTTAAAATAATCATTCTTAACTGATCAATTCTTAAAAGCTTATAAATGAAGAATAATGCATGACATCACGTAGTCTGGGATAGATTGGATTACTTGGATGCTTTTTCGGATCTGTTTCTGTCTCAAATTTTGTCACAATATAGAAATTGAGCCAGCTTTACGTGAGCATTGGATTTGTGTCATTCTGAGCTCTAAATCAAAACTTACGAATGATTTAGTGCGGACATGTTAAGTTGAGTTGCCAGTTAAAGTGATCCATTTAAACTAATCATTGGTGCTCATTAAGTAAATCCTTGTAAATGAAGCATAATGCATGGCATCAAGCAGTTTGGATAGATTGGATTACTTGAACGCTTTATTGTCTCTATTTCTATCTCAAATTATTTCAAAATATAGGAAATTGAGCTTGATTAACGTGGGAATTGGATTCATGTCATTATAACCTCTAAATAAAAAGTTATAAACGATTTAGTACGGATATGTCAGGTTGATCTGGTAGTAATGCATGGCATCATGCAGTTTGGGATACACTAGATTACTTAGACCCTTTTTCGTATCTTTTTCGGTATCAAATTTTGTCATAATATAGAATATTGAGCTAGCTTAACGTAGGCATTGGATTGATGTTATTATGAGCTATAAATCAAACGTTATTGATAATTTATTGCGCATTTCAAGTTGAGTTGTCAGTTAAAGTGATCATTCTAAACTGATCATTGGTGCTCATTAAGTAAATACTTATAAATGAAGCCTAATGCATGGCATCAAGCATATTGGATAAATTGGATTACTTGGACGCTTAGTTTTCTCTATTTTTGTCACAAATTTCGTCTAAATATAGAAAATAGAGCTAGCTTAACGTGGGTGTTGCATTCGTGTCATTATGACCTCTAAATCATAACTTATGGACGATTTAGTGCGGCATTTCAAGTTTAGTGGTCAGTTAAAGTGATCATTCTAAACTGATCATTGGTGCTCATTAAGTAATTACTTATAAATGAAGCGTAATGCATGGCATCAAGCATATTGGATAAACTGGATTACTTGGACGCTTAGTTTTCTCTATTTTTGTCACAAATTTTGTCGAAATATAGAAAATAGAGCTAGCTTAACATGGGTGTTGGATTCCTGTCATTATGACCTCTAAATCAAAAGTTATGGATGATTTAGTGCGGATATGTCAGGTTGATCAGCTAGTTAATTTGATCATTCTTAGTTGATCATTGGTGATCATTTAGTAAAGTGGGTGTTGGATTCGTGTCATTATGACCTGTAAATCAAAAGTTATGGATGATTTAGCGCGGATATGTCAGGTTCATCAGCTAATTAATTTGATCATTCATAGTTGATCATTGGTGATCATTTAGTAAAGGCTTATAAATGAAGCGAATGCATGGCGTCACCCCATTTGGGATACATTGGATTACTTGGATGCTTTTTTATATCTATTTCTGTCTCAAATTTTGTCACAACATAGAAAATTGAGCCAGCTTTACGTGAGCATTGGATTTTTGTCATTCTGAGCTCTAAATCAAAACTTACGAATGATTTAGTGGGGACATGTTAAGTGCAGTTGCCAGTTAAAGTGATCCATTTAAACTGATCATTGGTGCTCATTAAGTAAATCCTTGTAAATGAAGCATAATGCATGGCATCAAGCAGTTTGGATAGATTGGATTACTTGAACGCTTTATTGTCACTATTTCTGTCTCAAATTATGTCAAAATATAGGAAATTGAGCTTGATTAACGTGGGCATTGGATTCATGTCATTGTAAACTCTAAATAAAAAGTTATAAACGATTTAGTACGGATATGTCAGGTTGATCTGGTAGTAATGCATGGCATCATGCAGTTCGGGATACATTAGATTACTTAGACGCTTTTTCGTATCTTTTTCGGTATCAAATTTCGTCACAATATAGAATATTGAGCTAGCTTAACGTAGGCATTGGATTGATGTTATTATAAGCTATAAATCAAACGTTATTGACAATTTAGTGCAGACATGACAAATTGATCTGCCAATTCAAATGAACATTCTAAACTGATCATTGGTGCTCACTGAGTAAAAGTATAGAAATGAAGCATAATGCATAGAATCATACAGTTCATAATAGATTTGATTACTTGGACGCTTTGTCGTATCTATTTTGTCTCAAATTTTGTCACAAATAGAAAATTGAGTTAGCTTAACGTGGGTATTGGATTCCAGTCATTCTGAGCTCTAAATCAAAAGTTACGGACGATTTAGTTCAGACATGTCAAGTTGATCGGAAAGTTAAAATGATCATTCTTAACTGATCATTGAGGATTATTGAGTAAAGGTTTATAAATGAAACATAACGCATGGCATCACACATTTCTAGATAGATTGGATTACTTGGACCCTTTGCGTATCTATTTTTGTCTATAATTTTATCGAAATATAGAAAACTGAGCTAGCTTAACGTGAACATTGGATTCGTGTCATTCAGAGCAGTAAATCAAAAGTTAAGGACGATTTAGTGCGGAAATGTCAAGTTGATCGGCCAGTTAAAGTGATCATTCTCAAATAATCATTGGTGCTCAATGAGTAAAGGCTTACAAATGAAGCATAATGAATGGCATCACACAGTTTTGGCTAGATTGGATTACTTGGACACTTTTTTTCATCTATTTCTGTCTAAAATTTTGTCGCAATAAAAAAAATTGAGCTACTTTAAACGTGGGAATTGGCGTGTCATTCTGAGCTCTAAATCAAAAGTTATGGACGATTTAGTGCGGACATGTCAAGTTGATCGGGCAGTAGTGTGATCATTCTAAACTAATCATTTGTGCTCATTAAGTAAAGGCTTATAAATGTAGCATAATGCATGCCCTCATGCATTTCAGGATAGATTGGATTACTTGAACGCTTTGTCGTATCTATTTTTGTCTTAAATTTTGTTATAATTCAGAAAATTGAGTTAGCTTAACGTGGGAATTTGATTCGTCTCATTCTGAGCTCTAAATCAAAAATTACGGACGATTTAGTGCAGACATGTCAAGTTGATAGACAAGTTAAAATGATCATTATTAATTGATCATTGGTGCTTATTGAGTAAAGGCTTATAAATGAAACACAATACATGGCATCACACAGTTCGGGATAGATTGGATTACTTGGAAGCTTTGTCACCTCATTTTTTGTCTATAATTTTTTCAAAATATAGATAATTAAGCTAGCTTAACGTGGGCATTGGATTCGTGTCACTCTGAGCTCTAAATCATAAGTTACGGACGGTTTAGTGCGGACATGTCAAGCTGATTGGCCTGTTAAATTGATCATTCTAAGCTGATCATTGGTGCAGATTAAGTAAACTCTTATGAAAGAAGCATAAAGAATGGCATCAAGAAGTTTAGGATAGATTGGATTATTTGGATGCCTTGTCGTCACTATTTCTATCTCCTATTTTGTCAAAATATTGATAATTGAGCTAGCCTAACGTTGGCATTGGATTAATGTCATTCCGAGGTCTAAATCAAATGTTGCATACAATTTAGTGCGGACATGTCATGTTGATAGGCAGTCAATATGAATATTCTAAACTGATCATTAGTGTTCATTAAGTAAGGGCTTATAAATTAAGCATAATGCATGGCATCACGCACTTTTGGCTAGATTGGATTACTTCGATGCTTTTTTGTATCTATTTCTGTCTCAAATTTTATCTCAATATAGAAAATTGAGGAAGCTTAACGTGGGCATTGGATTCGTGCCATTCTGAGCTATAAATCAAAAGTTACGGACGATTTAGTGTGGATATGTCAAGTTGATCGGCCTGTTAAAATGATCATTCTTAACTGATCATTGGTGCCCATAGAGTAAAGGCTTATAAATGAAGCATAATGATTGCCATCACAGAGTTTGGGATAGATTGGATTACTTGGACGCTTTTTCGTATCTTTTTGTGTCAAATTTTGTCACAATATAGAGAATTCAGCTAGCTTAACGTGGGCAATGGATTCGTGTCAGTTTGAGCTCTAAATCTTAAGTTACGGATGATTTAGTGCGGACATGTCAAGTTGATAAGCTAGTTAAAATTATCATTATTAACTAATCATTAGTGCTCATTGATTAAAAGCTTATAAATGAAGCATAATGCATGGCATCACACACTTTGGAATAGATTGGATTATTTGGACACTTTTTCGTCTCTAATTCTGTCTATAATTTTATCAAAATATAGAAAATTTAGCTAGCTTAACGTGGGCATTGGATTCATGTCATTCTTAGCTCTAAATCATAAGTTACAGACGATATAGTACGGATATGTAAAGTTTCTAGGCCAGTTAAAGTGATCACTCTAAACTGACCATTGGTGCTGATAAAATACACGCTTATAAATGAAGCATAAAGCATTGCATTATGATGTTCGGGATAGATTGGATTACTTGGACGCTTTGTCGTGTCTACTTCTATCTTAAATTTTGTCAAAATATAGAAAATTGAGCCAGCTTAACATGGGCATTGGATTCGTGTCATTCCGAGGTCTAAATCGAAAGTTACATACGATTTAGTGCAGACATGCCAAGTTGCTAGGCCAGTTAATGTGATTATTCTAAAACAATCATTAGTGCTCTTTGAGTAGAGGCCTATAAATGAAGCATATGAATGGCATCATACAGTTGCAGAGAGATTGAATTACTTGGACAGTTTTGTGTATATATTTTTGTTTCAAATTGAGTTACAATATAGAAAATAGTGATAGCTTAATGTGGGAATTGGATTCGTGTTATTTTTAGCCATAAATCAAAAGTTATGAGCGATTTAGTGCGGACATGTCAAGCTGATCGACCAGTTAAAGTGATCATTCTAAACTGATCATTGGTGCTCATTATGTAAATTCTTATAAATGAAGCATAAAGCATTGCTACACACAGTTTTGGCTAGATGGGATTACTTGGACGCTTTTTCATATCTTATTTAGTCTTAAATTTATCACAATATAGAAAATTGAGTTAGCTTATCATGGGCATTGGATGTCATTCAGAGATCTAAATCAAAAGTTACGGACGATTTGGTGCAGGCATGTCAAATTGATCGGCTAGTTAAAATGATTATTCTGAATTGATCATTGGTGTTCATTGAGTAAAGGCTTATAAATAAAACATAATGCATGGCATCACGGAGTTCGGGATAGGTTGGATTACTTGAACAGTTTGTCGTACTATTTATGTCTCAATTTTTTATTGTATTACTTGAACAGTTTGTCGTATCTATTTATGTTTCAATTTTTTTCAGAATGTAGAAAATTGAGCTAGTTTAACGTGGCCATTGGATTCATGTCTTTATCAGCTCTAAATCAAAATTTACGTACCATTTAATGCGGAAATGTCAAGTTGATTGGAAAGTTAATATGATCATTTTTAACTGATAATTGGTGCTCACTGATTAAAAGCCTATAAATGAAATATAATGCATGGCATCACGCATCTTGGGATAGATTGGATTAGTTGGACGCTTTGTCGTCTCTATTTTTGTCTATAATTTTTCAAAATATAGAAAATTGAGCTAGCTTAACGTGGGCATTGAATTCGCGTCATTCTGAGCTCTAAATCATAAGTTACGGATGATTTAGTGCGGACATGTCAAGTTCATTGGCCAGTTAAAGTGATCATTCTAAACTGATCATTTGTGCAGATTAAGTAAACGCTTATAAAAGAAGCATAAAGCATGGTATCACGAAGTTTAGGATAGATTGGATTACTTGTACGCTTTGTCATCTCTATTTCTATCTCACATTTTTTCAAAATATTGAAAATTGGGCTACCTTAATGTGGGAATTGGATTCTTGTCATTCCGAGGTCTAAATCAAAAGTTACCTACGATTTAGTGAAGACATGTCAAGTTGATCAGCCAGTTAAAATGATTATTCTAAACTGATCAATAGTGCTCATTGAGTAAAGGCTTATAAATGAAGCATAATGCATGATATCACACAATTTTGGCTAGATTGGATTACTTGGACGCCTTTCATATCTATTTTTGTCTCAAATTTTGTCACAATATGGAAAATTGAGCCTGCTTAACATGGGCATTGGATTCGTCTCATTCTGAGCTCTAAATCAAAAGTTGCAAACATGTCAATTTGTTCATATAGTTAAAATGATCATTCTTAACTGATTATTGGTGTTCACTGACTAAAGGCTTATAAATGAAACAAAATGCATGGCATCACCCAGTTCTTGGTAGATTGGAATAGTTGGATGCTTTGTCGTATCTATTTGTGTCTCAAATTTTGTCACAATATAGAAAATTGAGCTAGTTTAACGTGGGGATTGGATTCGTGTCAGTATGAGCTCTAAATCATAAGTTATGGAAGATTTAGTGCGGATATGTCAAGTTGATCGGCTTGTTAAAATGATCATTCTTAACTGATCATTGGTGCTGATAGAGTAAACACTTATAAATGAAGCATAATGTATGACATCACGTAGTTTTGGCTAGATTGGATTACTTGAACGGTTTTCCATATCTTTTTATGTCTCAAATTTTGTCACAATATAGAAAGTAGAGCTAGCTTTACATGGGCATTGGATTCCTGTTATTCTGAGCTCTAAATCAAAAGTTACGGACTATTTAGTGCGGCATGTCAAGTTGATCACCTAGTTAAAGTGATCATTCCAAAGCGATCATTGGTGCTCATTTCGTAAATGCTTATAAATAAAGCATACGGCATGGCAACACGCACTTTGAGATAGATTTGATAATTTGGACGCTTTGTCGTATATAGTTTTTTTGAAAATTTTGTCACAGTATAAAAGATGGACCTAGCCTAACGTGGGCATTTTCGTGTCATTGTGAGCTCTAAATCAAAAGTTACGGACGATTTGGTGTGGATATGTCAAGTTGATAGGCCAGTTAAAGTGATCATTCTAAACTAATAATTGGTGCTCATTGAATAAAGGCTTATAAATGAAGTATCATGGCATCACGCAGTTTTTGCTACATTAGATTACTTGAACGCATTTTCGTATCTGTTTCTGTCTCATATTTTGTCTCAATATAGAAAATCTAGCTACTTTAACTTGGGCATTGGATTCGTGTCATTCGGAGCTCTAAATCAAAAGTTATGTACGATTTAGTGCAGATATGGCAAGTTGATCGGCCAGTTAAAGTGATCATTCTAAACTCATCATTGGTGTTAATTGAGTAAAGGCATATAAATGAAAAATAATGCATGGGATCATGCACTTTTGGCTAGACTGGATTAGTTCAATGGTTTTTTTAATCTATTTCTGTCTCAAATTTTGTCACAATATAGAAAATTAAGTTAGCTCAATATGAGCATTGGATTCATGTTATTCTGAGCTCTAAATCAAAAGTTACGGACAATTTAGTGCGGACATGTCAAGTTCATCGCTTAGTTAAAGTGATCATTCTAAACTGATCATTGGTGCTCATTGAGTAAAGGCTTATAAACGAAGCATAATGCATGGCATCACATAGTTTTGGCTATATTGGATTACTTTAACGCTTTTTCGTATATATTTCTGTCTCAAATTTTGTCACAATAGAGAATATTGAGCTAGCTTAGCATGGGCATTGGATTCGTGTCAGTTTGAGCTCTTAATCATAAGTTACAGATGATTTAATGCGGATATGTCAAGTTGATCGGCAAGTTAAAGTGATAATTCTTAACTAATTATTGGTGCTCATTGAGTAAACTCTTATAAATGAAGCATAATTCATGGCATCACGCAGTTGGGGATAGATTGGATTACTTGGACGCTTAGTCGTATCTATTTATGTCTCAAATTTTATCACAATATACAAAATTGAGGTAGCTTAACGTGCGCATTGGATTCGTGTCAGTCTGATCTCTAAATCATAAGTTACGGACGATTTAGTGCGTACATGTCATGTTGATCGGCATGTTAAAAGGATCATTCTGAACTGAAGCATAATGCATGGCATCACGCAATTTTAGCTAGATTGGATTACTTGAACGGTTTTTCATATCTATTTATGTCTCAAATTCTGTCACAATATAGAAAATTTAGCTAGCTTAAAATGGGCATTGGATTCCTGTTATTATGATCTATAAATTAAAAGTTATGGATGATTTGGTGCGGACATGTCAAATTGATCATTCTATAGTGATCATTGGAGCTTATTAAGTAAACGCTTATAAATAAAACTTAAAGCATGACATCACGTACTTTGGTATCGATTGGACAACTTGGATGCTTCGTCGTACCTAATTCGGTCGAAAATTTTGTCATAGTATGAAAGATTGAGTTAGCCTAACGTGGGCATTGGTTCGTGTCATTCTGAGCTCAAAATCAAAAGTTATGGAAGATTTTGTGCAGACATGTCACGTTGATCGGCCAGTTAAAGTGATCATTCTAAACTAATCATTGGTGCTCATTGAGTAAAGGCTTATAAATGAAGCATAATGCATGGCATCACGCAGTTTTTGCTACATTGGAGTACTTGAACGCAGTTTTGGCTACATTGGATTACTTGAACGCATTTTCGTATCTGTTTATGTCTTAAATTTTGTCACTATATAGAAAATTTGAGCTAGTTTCACGGGGGCATTGGATTCGTGTCAATCTGAGCTCTAAATTAAAAGTTACGGACGGTTTAGTGCATACATGTCAACTTAATCGGCTAGTTAAAGTTATTATTCTAAACTAATCATTGGTGCTCATTGAGTAAACGCTTATAAATAAAGCATAATGCATGGCATCACGCAGTTTGCGATATATTGGATTACATGGACGCTTTGCCTTATCTATTTATGTCTCAAATTTTGTCACAATATAGAAAATTGAGCTAGCTTAACGTGGGCATTGGTTTCATGTCAGTCTAAGCTCTAAATCATATGTTACTTGGACGCTTTTTTGTCCTAATTCTATCTCAAATTTTGTCCAAATATAGAAAATTGAGCTAGCTTAACGTGCACATTGGATTTGTGTCATCATGACCTCTAAATCAAAAGTTATGGATGATTTATTGCGGATATGTCAGGTTGATCGGCTAGTTAAAATGATCATTCTTAACTTGTCAATGGTGCTCATTGAGTAAAGGGTTATTAATGAAGCGGATGCATGGCATCATGCAATTCGGGATAGATTGGATTACTTGGATGCTTTGTAATATTTTTTTCTGTATCAAATTTGGTCACAGTATAGAATATTGAGCTAGCTTAACGTGGGCATTGGATTCGTGTCATTATGAGGTATAGATAAAAGATATGAACGATTTAGTGTGGACATGTCAAGTTAATCCGCCTGTTCAAATGAACATTCTAAACCAATCAATGGTGCTCACTATTTTGTATCTATTTCGTATCTATTTCGTATCAATTTAATATTACTTGGATGATATGAGTTAGATCAACGTGGGCATAAAAGAAGAATAAAGCATGGTATCTCAAATTTTATCAAAATATAGAAAATTGAGTTAGAACAATGTCGGCATTTAGTACAAAATAAAGCATGGTATCACAAAATTTAGTACAGACATGTCATGTTCATAGGCCAGTTAATATTACTATTCTAAACTGATCATTAGTGCTCATTGAATAAGGGCTTATAAGTTAAGCATAATCATGGTATCAAGCAGTTTTGGTTAGATTGGACTTGGACGCTTTTTCGCATGTATTTCTGTCTCTAATTTTGTCACAATATCGAAAATTGAGCCAGCGTAACGTGGGCATTGGATTCGTGTCATTCTGAGCTCTAAATCAAAAGTTACGAACGATTTAGTGCGGACATGTCAAGTTATCTGCCATTTAAAATGATCAATCTTAACTGATCATTGGTGCCCATAGAGTAAAGGCTTATAAATGAAGCATAATGCATGGCATCACGCAATATGGGATAGACTGGATTACTTGGACGCTTTTTCGTATTTATTTTGGTCTAAAATTTTGTCACAATATAGAATATTGAGCTACCTTAATCTGGGCATTGGATTTGTGTCAGTCTGAGCTCTAAATCATAAGTTACGGATGATTTAGTGCATACATGTCAAGTTGATCGGCCAATTATAATGATCTTTCTTAACTGATCATTGGTGCTCATTGCTTAAAAGCTTATAAGTGAAGCATAATGCATGGCATCACGCCCTTTGGAATAGATTGGATTATTTAGACACTTTGTTGTCTCTATTTCTGTCTATAATTTTGTCAAAATATAGAAAATTGAGGTAGTTTAACGTGGGCATTGTATTCGTGTCATTCTTAGTTCTAAATCAAAAGTTCAGAAGAATTAGTGCGGACATGTAAAGTTGCTAGGCAAGTTAAAGTGATCATTCTAAATTGATCATTGGTGCAGATAAAGTAAATGCTTATAAATAAAGCATAAAGCATGGCATTACGAAGTTCAGGGTAGATTGGATTACTTGGACGCTGTATCGTCTCTACTTCTATCTCAAATTTTGTCAAAATATATAAAATTGAGCCAGATTAACATGGGCATTGGATTCGAGCCATTCCAAGGTCTAAATCAAAAGTTACATACGATTTAGTGCGGACATGTCAAGTTGATATGCTAGTTAATGTGATTATTCTAAACCGATCCTTCTAGCTCATTAATTAGAAGCTTATAAATGTAGCATAATGAATGCCATCAGGCAGTTCGGGATAGATTGGATTAATTGTACGCTTTTTCGTACCTATTTTTGTTTTAACTTTTTCAGAATATAGAAAATTGAGTTAACTTAACATGACCATTGGATTCGTGTCATTCTGAGCTCTAAATAAGAAGTTACGAATGATTTGGTGCGGACATGTCAATTTAATCAACAAGTTAAAATGATCAATCTTAACTGATCAGTGATGCTTATTGAGTAAGTGCTTAGAAATGAAACACAATGCATGGCATTACACAGTTCGGATAGATTGAATTACTTGGATGCTTTGTCGTATCTATTTATGTCCCAATCTTTATTACAATATAGAAAATTGGTGCTCATTGAGTAAAGGCTTATAAATGAAGCAAAATGCATGGCATCACGTAGTTTTGGCTAGCTTGAATTACCTGAACGCTTTTTTGTATCTATTTTGGTTTTAATTTTTGTCACAATATAGAACATTGAGCTAGGTTAACGTGGGCATTGGATTCGTGATATTCTGAGCTCTAAATAAAAAGTTATAGACGATTTAGTGCAGACATGTCAAGTTGATCGCCTAGTTGAAGTGATCATTCAAAACTGATCATTGTTGCTCATTACATAAACGCTTATAAATGAAGCATAATGCATGATATCACGCAGTTCGGAATAGATTTGATTACTTGGACGCTTTGTCAAATCTATTTTTGTCTCAAATTTTGTTACAATATAGAAAACATAGCTCGCTTATTGTGGGCATTAGATTCGTGTTTTTAAGAGCTCTAAATCAAAAGTTATGGACAATTTAGTGCAGAAAGATCAAGTTGATCGACCAGCTAAATTGATCATTTTAAACTGATCATTGATGCTCATTTATTAAATGCTTATAAATGAAGCTAGCTTAACGTGGGCATTGGATTCGTGTCATTCTGAGCTCTAAATCAAAAGTGACGGATATGTCAAGATCAACCAGTTACATTGATCATTCTAAACTGATCATTGGTGCTCATTGAGTAAAGACATATAAATGAAGCATAATGCATGACATCACGCAGTTCGGAATAGATTGGATTACATTAAAACTTTGTCGTATTTATTTCTGTCTCAAACTTTGTCAAAATATAGAAATTTGAGCTAGCTTAACATGGGCGTTGGATTCGTGTCATTTTGAGTTCTAAATCAAAAGTTATGGACGATTTGGTTTGGACATGTTGAGTTGATCCGCCAGGTTAAGTGAATATTCTAAACTGATCATTGGTGCTCATTGAGTAAATGCATACAAATGAAGCATAATACATGGCATCACATACTTCGGGATATATTGGATTACATGGACGCTTTGTCGTATCTATTTTTGGCTCAAATTCTGTCACAATATAGAAAATTGAGCTTCCTTAACATGGGCATTGGATTCGTCTCATTCTGAGCTCTAAATCAAAAGTTCCGGATGGTTTAGTGCAGACATGTCAAGTTGATCAGCCAGTTAAAATGATCATTCTAAACTGATCATTGGTGCTCATTGAGTAAAGGCTTATAAATGAAGCAGAATGCATGTCATCTCGCAGTTCGGGATAGATTTGGTTACTTGGACACGTTGTCGTATCTATTTCAGTCTCAAATTTTGTCACAAAATAGAAAATTGAGCTAGCTTAACATGGGCATTGGATTCGTGTCATTCGGAGCTCTAAGTCATAAGTTATTGACGATTTAGTGCAGACATGTAAAGTTGATCGGCCAGTTAAAGTGATCATTCTAAACTCATCATTGGTGCTCATTGAGTAAAGGCTTATAAATGAAGCATAATGCATGGCATCATGCAGTTCGGGATAAATTGGATTACATGGATGCTTTGTCGTATCTATTTCTGTCTCAAACTTGTCACAATATAGACATTGAGATAGCTTAAATGTGGGCATGGGATTTGTGTCATTCTGAGCTCTCAATCATAAATTACGGATGATATATTGCATACATGTCAAAATGATCGGCCAATTAAAGTGATCATTCTAAATTGATCATTGGTGTTCATTCAGTAAAGGCTTATAAAGAAGCATAATGCATAGAATCACGGAGTTCAGGATAGATTGGATTACTTGGACTCTTTGTCATACCTATTTCTGTCTCAATTTTTGTCACAATATAGAAACTTGAGCTAGCTTAATGTGGGCATTGGATTCGTGTCATTCTGAGCTTTAAATAAAAAGTTAAGGACGGCTTAGTGCGGATATGTCAAGTTCATCGGCTAGTTAAAATGATCAGTCTTAACTGATCATTGGTGCTTATTGAGTAAATGCTTATAAATGAAACATAATGCCTGACATCACACAGTTCGGGATAGATTGGATTACTTGGACGCTTTGTCGTCTCTATTTCTGTCTATAATTCTACCAAAATATAGAAAATTGAGCTATCCTAACGTGAGCATTGGATTCGTGTCATTTTGGGGACTAACAAGAGTTAAGGACGATTTAGTGCGGACATGTCAAGTTGATCGACCAGTTAAAGTGATCATTTAATCTGATCATTGGTGCTCATTGAATAAAGGCTTACAAATGAAACATAATGCATGGCATCACGAAGTTTTGGCTAAATTGGATCACTTGGAAACTTTTTCGTATCTATTTCGGTCTCAAATTGTGTCACAATATTAAAAATTGGGCTAGATTAACGTGGGAATTGGATTCGTGTCATTCAGAGCTCTAAATCAAAAGTTAGGGATGATTTTGTGCGTACATGTCATGTTGGTAGGCCACTTAATATGACTATTCTAAACAAATCATTAGTGCTCATTGAGTAAGGGCTTATAAGATAAGCATAATCATGGCATTACGTAGTTTTGATTAGATTGGATTACTTGGACACTTTTTCGTATATATTTCTGTTTCAAATTTTGCCACAATATAGAAAATTGAGCTAGCTTAACGTGGGAATTGGATTTGTGTCATTATGAGCTCTAAATCAAAAATTACAAATGATTTAGTGCAGACATGTCAAGTTGATCTGCCAGTTAAAATGATCTATCTAAACTGATCACTGGTGCCCATAGAGTAAAGGGTTATAAATGAAGCATAATGTGTGGCATCATGCAGTACGGGATAAACTGGATTACATGGATGCTTTGTCGTATTTATTTCTGTCTAAAATTTTGTCACAATATAGAAAATTTAGCTAGTTTAACGTGGGTATTGGATTTGTGTCAGTCTCAGCTGTAAATCAGAAGTTACGGATGATTTAGTGCAGACATGTCAAGTTGATCGGCCAGTTCAAGTGATCATTCTAATCTGATCATTGCTGCTCATCGAGTAAAGGCTTACTAATGAAGCATAATGCATGGCATCATGCAGTTTTGGCTAAATTGGATTACTTGGACAGTTTTTCGTATCTATTTGTGTCTCAAATTTTCTCACAATATTGAAAATTGGGCTAGCTTAGCGTGGGAATTGGATTCGTGTCATTCAGAGCTCTAAATCAAAACTTATGGACGATTTTGTGCGGACATGTCACATTGATCGGACAGCTAAAGTGATCATTCTAAAATGATCAGTGGTGGTCATTAAGTAAAGGCTTATAAATGTAACATAATACATGCCATCACGCATTTCGGGATAGATTGGAATAATTGGACGCTTTCTCCTATCTTTTTGTCGTAAATTTTTCACAATACATAAAATTTAGTTACCTTAACGTGTACATTGGATTCGTGTCATTCTGAGCTCCAAATCAAAAGTTACGGAGATGTCAATTTGATCAGCAAGTTAAAATGATCATTCTTAACTGATCATTGATGCTTATTGAGTAAGGGATTATAAATGAAACATAATGCATGGCATCACACAGTTCGGGATAGATTAAATTACTTGGACGCTTTTTCGTATCTATTTATGTCTCAATTTTTATCACAATATAGAAAATTGAGCTAGCTAAACGTGGACATTGAATTCGCGTCATTCAATGCTCCAAATCATAAGTGACAGATGATTTAGTGTGGACATGTCAAGTTGATCAGCAAGTTAAAATGATAATTCTTAACTAATAATTGGTGCTCATTGATTAAAAACTTATAAATGAAGCATAATGCATAGCATCACATATTTTGGGATAGATTGGATTACTTGGACGATTTGTCGTCTCTACTTTTGTTTATAATTTTTTCAAAATATAGAAAATTGAGCTAGACTAACGTGGGCATTGGATTCGTGTCATTCTGAGCTCTAAATCATAAGTTACAAATGATTTAGTGCAAACATGTCAAGTTGATCGGCCAGTTAAAGTGATCATTCTAAACTGATCATTCGTACAAATTAAGTAACCACTTATAAAAGAAGAATAAGGCATGGTATCACGAAATTTGGGATAGATTGGATTACTTGTATGCTATGTCGTCTCTATTTCTACCTTAAATTTTGTCAAAATATAGAAAATTGAGCTAGCTAAACGTGGACATTGGATTCACGTCATTCAATGCTCCAAATTATAAGTTACAGATGATTTAGTACGGACATGTCAAGTTGATCAGAAAGTTAAAATGATAATTCTTAACTAATAATTGGTGTTCATTGATTAAAAGCTTATAAATGAGGCATAATGCATAGCATCACACATTTAGGGATAGATTGGATTAATTGGACGATTTGTCGTCTCTATTTTTCTCTAGAATTTTTTGAAAATATTGAAAATTGAGATAGCTTAACGTGGACATTGGATTTGTGCCATTCTGAGCTCTAAATCATAAGTTAGTGATGATTTAGTGCGAACATGTCAAATTGATCGGCCAGTTAAAGTGATCATTCTAAACTGATCATTGGTACAGATTAGGTAAACATTTATAAAAGAAGAATAAAGCATGGTATCACAAAATTTGGGATAGATTGGATTACTTGGATGCTATGTCATCTCTATTTCTATCACAAATTTTATCAAAATATAGACAATTGAGTTAGATTAACGTGGGGATTGGTGCTCATTGAGTAAAGACTTATAACTGAAGCATAATGCATGGCATCACACAGTTCAGAATAGATTGGATTACATGGAAACTTTGTCGTATCTATTTCTGTCTCATATTTTGTCAAAATATAGAAATTTGAGCTAGCTTAATGTGGGCATTGGATTCGTGTCATTCTGAGCTTTAAATAAAAAGTTAAGGACAATTTAGTGCAGATATGTCAAGTTCATCGGCTAGTTAAAATGAACAGTCTTAACTGATCATTGGTGCTTATTGAGTAAATGCTTATAAATGAAACATAATGCCTGACATCACACAGTTCGGGATAGATTGGATTACTTGGACGCTTTTTCGTCTCTATTTCTGTCTATAATTCTACCAAAATATAGAAAATTTTGCTAGCCTAACGTGAGCATTGGATTCGTGTCATTTTGGGGACTAAATCAAGAGTTAGGGACGATTTAGTGCGGACATGTCAAGTTGATCGACCAGTTAAAGTGATCATTTAATCTGATCATTGGTGCTCATTGAATAAAGGCTTACAAATGAAACATAATGCATGGCATCACGAAGTTTTGGCTAAATTGGATCACTTGGAAACTTTTTCATATCTATTTCGCTCTCAAATTGTGTCACAATATTCAAAATTGGGCTAGATTAACGTGGGAATTGGATTCGTGTCATTCAGAGCTCTAAATCAAAAGTTAGGGATGATTTTGTGCGTACATGTCATGTTGGTAGGCCACTTAATATGACTATTCTAAACAAATCATTAGTGCTCATTGAGTAAGGGCTTATAAGATAAGCATAATCATGGCATTACGTAGTTTTGGTTAGATTGGATTACTTGGACACTTTTTCGTATATATTTCTGTTTCAAATTTTGCCACAATATAGAAAATTGAGCTAGCTTAACGTGGGCATTGGATTTGTGTCATTATGAGCTCTAAATCAAAAATTACAAACGATTTAGTGCAGACATGTCAATTTGATCGGCCAGTTAAAATGATCTATCTTAACTGATCATTGGTGCCCATAGAGTAAAGGGTTATAAATGAAGCATAATGTGTGGCATCATGCAGTACGGGATAAACTGGATTACATGGATGCTTTGTCGTATTTATTTCTGTCTAAAATTTTGTCACAATATAGAAAATTTAGCTAGTTTAACGTGGGTATTGGATTCGTGTCAGTCTCAGCTGTAAATCAGAAGTTACGGATGATTTAGTGCAGACATGTCAGGTTGATCGGCCAGTTAAAGTGATCATTCCAATCTGATCATTGGTGCTCATCGAGTAATGGCTTACTAATGAAGCATAATGCATGGCATCATTCAGTTTTGGCTAAATTGGATTACTTGGACACTTTTTCGTATCTATTTTTGTCTCAAATTTTCTCACAATATTGAAAATTGGGCTAGCTAAACGTGGGAATTGGATTCGTGTCATTCAGAGCTCTAAATCAAAACTTATGGATGATTTTGTGCGGACATGTCAAATTGATCGGACAGCTAAAGTGATCATTCTAAAATGATCAGTGGTGGTCATTAAGTAAAGGCTTATAAATGTAACATTATACATGCCATCAAGCATTTCGGGATAGATTGGAATAATTGGACGCTTTCTCGTATCTTTTTGTCATAAATTTTTCACAATACATAAAATTTAGTTACCTTAACGTGGACATTGGATTCGTGTCATTCTGAGCTCTAAATCAAAAGTTACGGAGATGTCAATTTGATCAGCAAGTTAAAATGATCATTCTTAACTGATCATTGATGCTTATTGAGTAAGGGATTATAAATGAAACATAATGCATGGCATCACACAGTTCGGGATAGATTGAATTACTTGGACGCTTTGTCGTATCTATTTATGTCTCAATTTTTATCTCAATATAGAAAATTGAGCTAGCTAAACGTGGACATTGAATTCACGTCATTCAATGCTCCAAATCATAAGTGACAGATGATTTAGTGCGGACATGTCAAGTTGATCAGCAAGTTAAAATGATAATTCTTAACTAATAATTGGTGCTCATTGATTAAAAGCTTATAAATGAAGCATAATGCATAGCATCACATATTTTGGGATAGATTGGAATACTTGGACGATTTGTCGTCTCTACTTTTGTTTATAATTTTTTCAAAATATAGAAAATTGAGCTAGACTAACGTGGGCATTGGATTCGTGTCATTCTGAGCTCTAAATCATAAGTTACAAACGATTTAGTGGAAACATGTCAAGTTGATCGGCCAGTTAAAGTTATCATTCTAAACTGATCATTCGTACAAATTAAGTAACCACTTATAAAAGAAGAAAAAGGCATGGTATCACGAAATTTGGGATAGATTGGATTACTTGTATGCTATGTCGTCTCTATTTCTACCTTAAATTTTGTCAAAATATAGAAAATTGAGCTAGCTAAACGTGGACATTGGATTCGCGTCATTCAATGCTCCAAATTATAAGTTACAGATGATTTAGTACGGACATGTCAAGTTGATCAGAAAGTTAAAATGATCATTCTTAACTAATAATTGGTGTTCATTGATTAAAAGCTTATAAATGAGGCATAATGCATAGCATCACACATTTAGGGATAGATTGGATTAATTGGACGATTTGTCGTCTCTATTTTTGTCTAGAATTTTTTGAAAATATTGAAAATTGAGCTAGCTTAACGTGGACATTGGATTCGTGTCATTCTGAGCTCTAAATCATAAGTTAGTGATGATTTAGTGCGAACATGTCAAATTGATTGGCCAGTTAAAGTGATCATTCTAAACTGATCATTGGTACAGATTAGGCAAACATTTATAAAAGAAGAATAAAGCATGGTATCACAAAATTTGGGATAGATTGGATTACTTGGATGCTATGTCGTCTATATTTCTATCACAAATTATATCAAAATATAGAAAATTGAGTTAGATTAACGTGGGGATTGGTGCTCACTGAGTAAAGACTTATAAATAAAGCATAATGCATGGCATCACACAGTTTGGAATAGATTGGATTACATGGAAACTTTGTCGTATCTATTTCTGTCTCAACTTTTGTCAAAATATAGAAATTTGAGCTAGCTTAATGTGGGCATTGGATTCGTGTCATTCTGAGCTTTAAATAAAAAGTTAAGGACGACTTAGTGCGGATATGTCAAGTTCATCGGCTAGTTAAAATGATCAGTCTTAACTGATCATTGGTGCTTATCGAGTAAATGCTTATAAATGAAACATAATGCCTGACATCACACAGTTCGGGATAGATTGGATTACTTGGACGCTTTGTCGTCTCTATTTCTGTCTATAATTCTATCAAAATATAGAAAATTTTGCTAGCCTAACGTGAGCAATGGATTCGTGTCATTTTGGGGACTAAATCAAGAGTTAAGGACGATTTAGTGTGGACATGTCAAGTTGATCGACCAGTTAAAGTGATCATTTTAATCTCATCATTGGTGCTCATTGAATAAAGGCTTACAAATGAAATATAATGCATGGCATCACAAAGTTTTGGCTAAATTGGATCACTTGGACACTTTTTCGTATCTATTTCGGTCTCAAATTGTGTCACAATATCAAAAATTGGGCTAGATTAACTTGGGAATTGGATTCGTGTTATTCAGAGCTCTAAATCAAAAGTTATGGATGATTTCGTGTGTACATGTGATGTTGGTAGGCCACTTAATATGACTATTCTAAACTAATCATTAGTGCTCATTGAGTAAGGGCTTATAAGATAAGCATAATCATGGCATCACGTAGTTTTGGTTAGATTGGATTACTTGGACACTTTTTTGTATATATTTCTGTTTCAAATTTTGTCACAGTATAGAAAATTGAGCTAGTTTAACTTGGGCATTGGATTTGTGTCATTATGAGCTCTAAATCAAAAATTACAAACGATTTAGTGCAGACATGTCAAGTTGCTCAGCCAGTTAAAATGATCTATCTTAACTGATCATTGGTGCCCATAGAGTAAAGGGTTATAAATGAAGCATAATGTGTGGCATCATGCAGTACGGGATAAACTGGATTACATGGATGCTTTGTCGTATTTATTTCTGTCTAAAATTTTGTCACAATATAGAAAATTTAGCTAGTTTAACGTGGGTATTGGATTCGTGTCAGTCTCAGCTGTAAATCAGAAGTTACGGATGATTTAGTGCAGGCATGTCAAGGTTATCGGCCAGTTAAAGTGATCATTCTAATCTGATCATTGGTGCTCATCGAGTAAAGGCTTACTAATGAAGCATAATGCATGGCATCATTCAGTTTTGGCTAAATTGGATTACTTGGACACTTTTTCGTATCTATTTTTGTCTCAAATTTTCTCACAATATTGAAAATTGGGCTAGCTTAACGTGGGAATTGGATTCGTGTCATTCAGAGCTCTAAATCAAAACTTATGGACGATTTTTTGCAGACATGTGAAATTGATCGGACAGCTAAAGTGATCATTCTAAAATAATCAGTGGTGGTCATTAAGTAAAGGCTTATAAATGTTACATAATACATGCCATCATGCAGTTCGGGATAGATTGGATTAATTGGACGCTTTCTCGTATCTTTTTGTCATAAATTTTTCACAATACATAAAATTTAGTTAGCTTAACGTGGGCATTGGATTCGTGTAATTCTGAGCTCTAAATCAAAATTTACGGACGATTTAGTGCGATCATGTCAAGTTGATCGGTCAGTTAAAGTGATCATTCTAAACTGATCATCGGTGCTCATTGAGTAAATGCTTACAAATGAAGCATAATGCATGACATCACATAGTTAAGGATAGATTGGATTACTTGGACGCTTTGTTGTATCTATTTCTATCACAAATTTTGTCACATTATAGAAAACTGAGCTAGCTTAACATGGGCATTGGATTCGTGTCATTCGGAGCTCTAAATCAAAAGTTACTGACGATTTAGTGTGATCATGTCAAGTTGATCGGACAGTTAAAGTGATCATTTTAAACTGATCATTGGTGTTCATTTTGTAAAGGCTTATAAATGATGCATAATGCATGACATCACGCAGTTCAGGATAGTTTGAATTATTTGGATGCTTTTTCCTATCTATTTCTACCTCGAGTTTTGTAACAATATAAAAAATTGAGCTAGCTTAACGTGGGCATGGGATTCGTGTCATTCTGAGCTATAAATCATAAGTTACGGACAATTTAGTGCGGACATATCAAGTTGATCGGCCAGTTAAAGTGATCATTCTTAACTGATCATCGGTGCTCGTTGAGTAAAGGCTTATAAAAGAAGCATAATGCATGGCATCCCGGAGTTTTGGCTAGATTGGATTACTTGAACGCTTTTTCGTATCTATTTTGGCCTCAAATTTGGTCATAATATAGAAAATTGAGCTAGTTTAACGTGGGCATTGGATTGTCATTCTGAGCTTTAAATCAAAGTTAGGGACAATTTAGTGCGGACATGTCAAGTTGATGGACCAGTCAAAGTGATCATTCTAAACTGATCATTTTTACTAATTGAGTGAAGGCTTAAAAATGAAGCATAATGCATGGGATCATGCAGTTATGGCTAGCTTGGATTACTTGAATGTTTTTTGTATCTATTTCTATGTCAAATTTTGTTACAACATAGAGAATAGTGCTAGCTTAACGTGGGAATTGGATTCATGTCATTCTAAACTCGAAATCAAAAGTTAGGGACAATTTAGTGCATACATGTCAAGTTGATCGCCCAGTTAAAGTGATCATTTTAAACTGATCATTGCTGCTCAATGAGTAAAGGCTTAGAAATGAAGCATTATGCATGACATCATGCCTTTTTGGCTAGATTGTATTACTGCAACGCTTTTTTAAATTTATTTCTGTCTCAAATTTTGTCACAATATAGAAAATTGAGCTAGCTTAGCGTGACATTGGATTCATGTCATCTCTAAATCAAAAGTTATGGACGATTTACGGACATGTCAAGGTTATCGGCCAGTTAAAATGATAATTCTAAACTCATCATTGGTGCTCATTGAGTAAATGCTTACAAATGAAGCATAATGCATGACATCACGCAGTTAGGGACAGATTGGATTACTTGGACGCTTTTTTGTATGTATTTCTGTCTTAACTTTTTTTCACCGCATAGGAAAATGAGCTAGCTTAACATAGGCATTGGATTCGTGTCATTCTGAGCTCTAAATCAAAAGTTACGGACGATTTAGTGCGATCATGTCAAGTTGATCGGCCAGTTAAAGTGATCATTCTAAACTGATCATTGGTGCTCATTGAGTAAAGGCTTATAAATCATGCATAATGCATGACATCACGCAGTTCGGGATAGTTTGGATTATTTGGATGCTTTGTCCTATCTATTTCTGCCTAGAGTTTTGTCACAATATAGAAAATTGAGCTAATTTAATGTTGGCATGGGATTCGTGTCATTCTGAGCTATAAATCTTAAGTTATGGATGATTTACTACGGATATGTCAAGTTTATTGGGTAGTTAAAGTGATCATTCTTAACTGATCATTGGTGCTCATTGAGTAAAGGCTTAGAAATGAAGCGTAATGCATGACATCAAGCATTTTCCATAGATTGGATTACTTGGATGCATTGTCGTCTCTGTTTCTGTCTCGAATTTTGTAAAAATATAGCAAGTTGAGCTAGTTTAACGTGGACATTGGATTTGTGTCATTCTGAGTTCTTAATCAAAAGTTACGGACAATTTGGTGCAGACATGTCAAGTTGATCGTCCAGTTTAAGTAATCATTATAAACTTATCTTTGGTGCCCATTGAGTAAAGTCTTATAAATGAAGCATAATGCATGGCATCACACAGTTTTGGATAGATTGGATTACTTGGACTCTCTATCGCATTTATTTTTGTCTCAAATTTTGTCAAAATATATAAAATATCATGGGCATTGGATTAGTGTGTTTCTTAGCTCTAAATCAAAATTATCGGACGATTTAGTCCGGACATGTCAAGTTGATCAGCGAGTTAAAGTGCTCATTCTAAAATGATTATTGGTGCTCATTAAGTAAAGGCTTAGAAATGATTGGACAGATTGGATTACTTGGATACTTTGTCGTCCCTATTTCAGTGTCGAATTTTGCAAATATAAATCAAATTGAGCTAGCTTAACGTGAACATTGGATCGTGTCATTCTGAGCTCTAATTCAAAAAATTTGGACGATTTTATGCGGACATGTCAAGTTGATCAGCTAGTTAAAATGATCATTGTAAACTGATCATCGGTGCCCATTGAGTAAAGGCTTATAAATCAAGCATATTGCATGGCATCACACATTTTTGGATATATTGGATTAGTGTGACACTTTGTTGTATCTAGTTCTGTTTCAAATTTTGTCACAATCAGAAAATTAAGCTAGCTTAACGTGTGTATTTGATTCATGTCATTATAAGCTCTAAATCAAAAGTTACGGATGCTTTAGTGCGGAAATGTCAAGTTGATCGGCCAATTAAAGTTATCATTTTACACTGATCATTGGTGCCCATAGAGTAAAGGCTTATAAATCAAGCATAACGTATAGCATCACATAGTTTTGGATAGATTGGATTACTTGGACGCTTTGTCGTATCTAGTCATGTCACAAATTTTGTCATAATATAGAAAATTGAGCTAGCTTAATGTGGGCATTTGATTCATGTCATTCTGAGTTCTAAATCAAAAGTTTCTGACGATTTAGTCCGGACATGTCGAGTTGATCGGCCATTTAAAGTAATCATTCTAAACTGATCATTGGTGATTATTGAGTAAACGCTTATAAATGAAGCATAATGCATAGCACCAGACAGTTTTGGGTAGATTGCATTACCTGGATGCTTTTTCATCTCTATTTCTGTCTCAAATTTTTTCAAAATATAGAAAATTGAGCTAGCTTATCGTGGGGACCGGATTCGTGTGTTTTGGAGCTTTAAATAAAAATTTACGGAAGATTCAGTGTGTACATTTCAAGCTGATCTGCAAGTTAAAGTGGTCATTCTAAATTGATCATTGGTGTTGAATAAGTAAGGCTTATAAATAAAGCATAAAGCATGGCATCACACATTTTAAGATAGATTGGATTACTTGGATGCTTTGTCATCTCTATTTCTGTCTCAAATTTAGTCAAAATATAGAAAATTGAGATAACTTAACCTGGACATTGGATTCGTGTCATTCTGAACTCCAAATCTAAAGTTATGGAGGATTAGTGCGGAAATGACAAGGTTATCTGCCAGTTAATGTGATCATTCTAAACTAATCATTGGTGCCCAGTAAGTAAAAGCTTAAATATGAAGCATATTGCATGGCATTACACAGTTTTGGATAGATTAGATTACTTGTACGCTTTATCGTATCTAGTTCTGTCTAAAATTTTGTCACAATATAAAAAATTGAGTTAGCATAACGTGGGCATTTATTTCGTGTCATTCTGAGCTCTAAATCAAAATTTACGGACGATTTAGTGTGGACATGTCAAGTTGAACGGCCAGTTAAATTGATCATTATAAACTGATCATTGGTGCTCATTAAGTAAAGACTTAGAAATGAAGCATAATGAATGGCATCAAGCAGTTTGGATAGAATGGATTACTTGGATGCTTTGTCGTCTCTATTTCTGTCTCTAATTTTGTCAAAATATAGAAAACTGAGATACTTAACGTGGGTATTGGATCGTGTCATTTTGAGCTCTAAATCAAAAGCTACTAACGATTTAATGCGGACATGTCAAGTTGATCGGCCAGTTAAAGTGATTATTCTAAACTGATCTTTGGTGCCCACTGAGTAATGGCTTATAAATGAAGCATAATGCATGGCATCACACATTTTTGGATATATTGGATTACTTGGACGCTTTCTCATATCTAGTTCTGTCTCAAATTTTGTCACAATATAGAAAATTGAACTAACTTTGTGAGGGCATTGATTTCGTGTCATTCTAAGCCATAAATCAAATGGTATGGAGGATTTAGTGTAGACATGACAAGTTGATCGGCCTATTAAAATTATCATTCTAAACTAATCAATGATGTTCATTGAGTAAAAACTTAATAATGAAAAATAATGCAGAGCATCACACACTTTGGGATGGATTGGATTACTTGGACGTTTACACATATCTATTTCTGCCTCAAATTTTGTCACAAAATAGAAAATTGAGCTGGCTTAACGTGGGCATTTGATTCGTTTGTTTCTGAGCTCTAAATCAAAAGTTACACACGTTTTAGTGTGAACATGTCAAGTTGATCGGACAGTTAAAGTGATCATTCCAAACGAATCATTGGTGCTCATTAAATAAAGGCTTATAAATGAAACATAAAGCATGGAATCACGCATTTCGGGATAGAGTGGATTACTTGGAAGCTTTGCCGTCTCTATTTCTGTATCAAATTTTTTCTAATTATAGAAAATCGAGCTAGCTTAACGTGGGCATTGGATTCGTGTCATTGTTAGCTCTAAATCAAAGTTATGGAAAATTTAGTACAAACATGACAAGTTGCTCGGCCAGTTAAAATGATCATTCTAATCTGATCATAGATGCTCATTGAGTAAAAGCTTATAAATGAAAAATAATGCATGGCATTACGCAATTTGGGATTGATTTAATTACTTGGACATTTTGTCGTATCTGTTTCTGTATCAAATTTATCCATAATATAGAAAATTGAGCGAGCTTAACGAAGGCATTGGATTCGTGTCATTTTGAGCTCTAAATCAAAAGTTACGGATGATTTAGTGTGGACATGTCAAGTTGATTGGCTAGTTAAACATCATTCTAAACTGATAATTGGTTTTCATTAAGTAAAAGCTTATGAATTAAGCATAAAGCATTGCATCACGCAGTTTGGGTAAGATTGGATTACTTGGACACTTTGTGGTCTCTATTTATGTCTCAAAATATAGAAAATTGAGCTAGCTTAATGTGGGCTTTGAACTCGTGTGATTTTGAGCTCTAAATCAAAAGTTACGGATGATTTAATGCAGACATGTCACGTTGATCGGCCAGTTAAAGTGATCATTCTAAATTGATCACTGGCGCACATTGAGAAAAAGCTTATAAATGGAAAATAATGCATGGCATCATGCAGTTCGGGATTGATTGGATTACTTGGACGCTTTTTCGTACCTATTTGTCTCAAATTTTGTCAAAATATAGAGAATTGAGCTAGTTTAATGTGGGCATTGGATTCGTGTCATTTTGAGCTCTAAATCAAAAGTGACGGACGATTTAGTGCGGACATGTAAAGTTTATTGGCAAGTTAAAGTAATCATTCTAAACTGATCATTGGTGCTCATTAAGTAAAGGCTTATAAATGAAGCATAAAGCATGGCATCAATCAGTTTGGATAGATTGGATTACTTAGACACTTTGTCTTATCTATTTATATCTTAAATTTTGTCAAAATATAGACATTGAGCTAGCTTAACATAGGCATTGGATTCATGTCATTTTGAGCTCTAAATGAAAAGTTACGGACGATTTAGTGTGGACATGTCAAGTTGATCGGCCTGTTAAATTCTTCATTCTAAACTGATCATTGGTGCTCATTGAGTAAAGGCTTATAAACGAAGTATAATTCATGCCATCACACAATTTTGGATAGATTGGATTACATGGACGCTTTGTCATATCTATTTTTATCTCAAGTTTTTTTTTACAATTTAGAAAATTGAGCTAGCTTAATGTGGCCGTTGGATTTGTGTCATTCTAAGCTCTAAATCAAAAGTTACTGACGATTTATTGCGGACATGTCAAGTTGGTTGGCCATTTAAAGTAATCATTGTAAACTGATCATTGGTGCTCATTAAGTACATGCTTATAAATGAAGCATAATGCATGGAATCAAGTAGTTTGGATAGATTGGAATACTTTGGTGCTTTGTCGTCTCTAATTCTGTCTTAAATTATGTAAAAAAATAGAAAGTTGAGCTGGATTAATGTGAGCATTGGATTCGTGTCATTTGGAGCTCTAAATCAAAAGTCACATACGATTTAGTGTGGACATGACAGGTTCATCGGCCAGTTAAATTGATAATTCTAAACTGATCGTTGGTGCTCATTGAGAAAAGGGTTATAAATGAAACATAATGCATGGCATCATAGATTTTTGGATAGATTGGATTACTTGTACACTTTGTCGTATATATTTCTGTCTCAAATGGTGTTACAGTATATAAAATTGAGCTAGCTTAATGTGGGAATTGGATTCGTATCATTTGTAGCTCTAAATCAAAGTATGGAAGATTTAGTGCAGACATGACAAGTTTATCGGCCAGCTAAAATGATCATTCTAAACTGATCGTTGTTGCTCATTGAGTAAAAGCTTATAAATGAAAAATAATGCATGGCACCACGCAGTTTGAGATGGATTGAATTTCTTGGACGTTTTGTCGTATCTATTTCTATCTCATTGTTACAATTTAGAAAATTGAGCTAGCTTAACGTGGGCATTGGATTCGTGTCATTATAATCTCTAAATAAAAAGTTACTGACGATCTAGTGCGCACATGTCTAGTGATCAGCCAGTTAAAGTGATCATTATAAACTCATCGTTGGTGCTTATTGAGTAAAGGCTTATAAATGAAGCATAATGCAGGGCATCACACAGTTTTGGATAGATTGGATTACATGGATGCTTTGTTGTATATATTTCTGTTTGAAATAATGTTATAGTATAGAAAATTGAGCTAACTTAACGTGAGCAATGGATTCGTGTCATTCTTATCTCTAAATAAAAGTTATGGACGATTTAGTGCGGAAATGACAAGTTGATCGGCCAGTTAAAATGATAATTCTAAACTGATCATTGGTGCTCATTGAATAAAAGCTTATAAATGAAAAATAATGCATGGTATCATGCAGTTTGGGATGGATTGGATTACTTGGACGTTTTGTCGTACCTATAGCAGTCTCAAATTTTGTCAAATATAAAAACTTGTGCTAGCTTAACGTGTGCATTGGATTCGTTCATTTTGAGCTCTAAATCAAAAACTACAGATGATTTAGTGTGGATAAGTCAAGTTGATTGGCTAGTTAAAGTGATCATTCTAAACTGATAATTGGTGCTCATTAAGTTAAGTCTTATAAATGAAAAATAATGCATGGCATTACGCAGTTTGGGATGGATTGGATTACTTGGATGCTTTGACGTATATATTTCTGTGTTAAATTTTGTCAAAATGTAGAAAATTGGGCTAGCTTAACGTGGGCATCGGATTCTTCTCATTTTAATCTCTAAATCAAAAGTTACGGACCATTTAGTGCGCACATGTTGAGTTGATCGGCCTGTTAAAGTGATTATTCTAAACTGATCATTAGTGCTCATTTAGTAAAAGCTTATAAACGAAAAATAATGCATCGCATCACGCAGTTTGGGATGGATTGGATTACTTAGACGGTTTATTGTATCTATTTCTATCTCAAATTTTGTCACAATATAGAAATTTAGGTAGCTTAACGTGGGCATTGGATTCATGTCATTCAGAGATCTAAATGAAAAGTTACGTACGATTTAGTGCCAACATGCCAAATTGATCGGCCAATTAAATGAAGCATTAAAATGGCATCACATAATTCTGGTTAGATTGGATTACTTGGACGATTTTGTCATATCTATTTTTATCTCAAAATTTTTTTACAATTTAGAAAATTGAGCTAGCTTAACGTGGGCATTGCATTCGTGTCATTCTACGCTCTAAATCAAAAGTTACTGACGATTTATTGTGGACATGTCAACTTGATCGGCCAGTTAAAGTGATCATTGTAAACTGATCATTGGTGCTAATTAAGTAAAGGCTTATAAATGAAGCATAATGCATGGCATCAAGTAGTTTGGATAGATTGGATTACTTTGACGCTTTGTCGTCTCTAATTCTGCTTTACATCACGCTGTTTTGGATAGATTGGATTAATTGGACACTTTTTCGTATCTAGTTCCGTTTCAAATTTTGTCACAATATAGAAAATTGAAGAAGTTTAATGTAGGCATTGGATTCAACTGATCACATGGTGCTCATTGAGTAAACGCTTATAAATGAAGCATAATGCATGGCATAACACAAATTTTGATAGATTGGATAACTTGGATGCTTTGTCGTATCTATTTCAATCTAAACCTTTGTTACAATATTGAAAATTAAGCTAGCTTGATCTAGGAATTGGATTCGTGTCATTCAATCTCTAACTGAAAAATTACAGATGATTTAGTGTGGAAATGTCAAGTTGATCGTCTAGTTAAAGTGATCATTCTAAACTGATCATTGGTGCTCATTGAGTAAAGGCTTATAATGAAGCATAAGGCATGGCATCACACAGATTGGGATAGATTGGATTACTTCGACGCTTTATTGTATGTATTTCTCTCTCAAATTTTGTCACAATATTGAAGGTTGATCTAGCTTAATGTGGGCATTCAATTCGTGTCATTCTGAGCTCCAAATCAAAAGTTACGGACGATTAAGTGCAGACATGTCAAGTTGATCAGCCAGTTAAAATATCACTCTAAACTGATCATTGGTGCTCATTAAGTAAAGGCTTATAAATGAAGCATAAAGCATGGCATCAATCAGTTTGGATAGATTGGATTACTTGGACACTTTGTCTTATCTATTTCTATCTTAAATTTTTTCACAATATAGACATTGAGTTAGCTTAACATAGGCATTGGATTCATGTCATTCTGAGCTCTAAATGAAAAGTTACGGACGATTTAGTGTGGACATGTCAAGTTGATCGGCCTGTTAAATTCTTCATTCTAAACTGATCATTGGTGCTCATTGAGTAAAGGCCTATAAACGAAGTATAATTCATGCCATCACACAATTTTGGATAGATTGGATTACATGGACGCTTTGTCATATCTATTTTTATATCAAGTTTTTTTACAATTTAGAAAATTGAGCTAGCTTAATGTGGCCATTGGATTTGTGTCATTCTAAGCTCTAAATCAAAAGTTACTGACGATTTATTGCGGACATGTCAAGTTGGTTGGCCATTTAAAGTAATCATTGTAAACTGATCATGGGTGCTTATTAAGTACATGTTTATAAATGAAGCATAAAGCATGGCATCAAGTAGTTTGGATAGATTGGAATACTTTGGCGCTTTGTCGTCTCTAATTCTGTCTAAAACTATGTAAAGAAAAATAGAAAGTTGAGCTGGATTAATGTGGGCATTGAATTCGTGTCATTTGGAGCTCTAAATCAAAAGTTACATACGATTTAGTGTGGACATGACAGGTTCATCGACCAGTTAAATTGATAATTCTAAACTGATCGTTGGTGCTCGTTGAGAAAAGGGTTATAAATGAAACATAATGCATGGCATCATAGATTTTCGGATTGATTGGATTACTTGTACACTTTGTCGTATATATTTCTGTCTCAAATGGTGTTACAGTATATAAAATTGAGCTAGCTTAATGTGGGCATTGGATTCGTATCATTCGTAGCTCTAAATCAAAGTTATGGAAGATTTAGTGCAGACATGGCAAGTTTATCGGCCAGCTAAAATGATCATTCTAAACTGATCATTGTTTCTCATTGAGTAAAAGCTTATAAATGAAAAACAATGCATGGCACCACGCAGTTTGAGATGGATTGATTTCTTGGACGTTTTGTCGTATCTATTTCTATCTCATTGTTACAATTTAGAAAATTGAGCTAGCTTAACGTGGGCATTGGATTTGTGTCATTAAAAGCTCTAAATAAAAAGTTACTGACGATTTAGTGCGCACATGTCAAGTGATCGGCCAGTTAAAGTGATCATTATAAACTGATCGTTGGTGCTTGTTGAGTAACGGCTTATAAATGAAGCATAATGCAGGGCATCACACAGTTTTGGATAGATTGGATTACCTTTACGCTTTGTCGTATATATTTCTGTCTGAAATAATGTTACAGTATGGAAAATTGAGCTAACTTAACTTGAGCAATGGATTCTTATCTCTAAATAAAAGTTATGGACGATTTAGTGCAGAAATGACAAGTTGATCGGCCAGTTATAATGATCATTCTAAACTGATCATTGGTGCTCATTGAATAAAAGCTTATAAATGAAAAATAATGCATGGTATAACACAGTTTGGGATGGATTGGATTACTTGGACGTTTTGTCGTACCTATATCAGTCTCAAATTTTGTCAAATATAGAAACTTGTACTAGCTTAACGTGGGCATTGGATTCGTTTCATTTTGAACTCTAAATGAAAAACTACAGATGATTTAGTGTGGATAAGTCAAGTTGATTGGCTAGTTAAAGTGATCATTCTAAACTGATAATTGGTGCTCATTAAGTTAAGGCTTATAAATGAAAAATAATGCATGGCATTACGCAGTTTTGGATGGATTGGATTACTTGGATGCTTTGACATATATATTTCTGTGTTAAATTTTGTCAAAATGTAGAAAATTGGGCTATCTTAACGTGGGCATCGGATTCTTGTCATTTTGATCTCTAAATCAAAAGTCACGGACCATTTAGTGCGGACATGTCAAGTTGATCGGCCTGTTAAAGTGATCATTCTAAGCTGATCATTGGTGCCCATTTAGTAAAAGCTTATAAACAAAAAATAATGCATCGCATCACGCAGTTTGGGATGGATTGGATTACTTAGATGGTTTATCGTATCTATTTCTATCTCAAATTTTGTCACAATATAGAAATTTAGGTAGCTTAACGTGGGCATTGGATTCATGTCATTCAGAGATCTAAATGAAAAGTTACGAACGATTTAGTGCCAACATGCCAAATTGATCGGCCAATTAAATGAAGCATAATGCATGGCATCACATAATTCTGGTTAGATTGGATTACTTGGACGATTTGTCGTATCTATTTTTATCTCAAATTTTTTTACAATTTAGAAAATTGAGCTAGCTTAACGTGGGCATTGGATTCGTGTCATTCTACGCTCTAAATCAAAAGTTACTGACCATTTATTGTGGACATGTCAACTTGATAGGCCAGTTAAAGTGATCATTGTAAACTGATCATTGGTTCTCATTAATTAAAGGGTTATAAATGAAGCATAATGCATGGCATCAAGTAGTTTGGATAGATTGGATTACTTTGACGCTTTGTCGTCTCTAATTCTGCTTTACATCACGCTGGTTGGGATAGATTGGATTAATTGGACACTTTTTCGTATCTAGTTCCGTTTCATATTTTGTCACAATATAGAAAATTGAACAAGTTTAATGTGGGCATTGGATTCATGTAATTTTGAGGTATAAATAAAAAGTTATGGACGATTTAGTGCGGACATGTCAAGTATATTGGCCAGTTAAAATGATCATTCTAAACTGATCATTGGTGCTCATTGAGTAAAGGCTTATAAATGAAGCATAATGCATGGCATAACACAATTTTTGATAGATTGGATTACTTGGATGCTTTCTCATATCTATTTCAGTCTCAACCTTTGTTACAATATTGAAAATTAAGCTAGCTTGATCTAGGAATTGGATTCGTGTCATTCAGATCTCTAACTGAAAAATTACGGATGATTTAGTGTGGAAATATCAAGTTGATCGTCTAGTTAAAGTGATCATTCTAAACTGATCATTGGTGCTCATTGAGTAAAGGCTTATAATGAAGCATAAGGCATGGCACCACGCAGATTGGGATAGATTGGGATAGATTGGATTACTTCGACGCTTTATTGTATGTTTTTCTCTCTCAAATTTTGTCACAATATTGAATGTTGATCTAGCTTAATGTGGGCATTCAATTCGTGTCATTCTGAGCTCCGAATCAAAAGTTACGGACGATTAAGTGCAGACATGTCAAGTTGATCAGCCAGTTAAAATATCACTCTAAACTGATCATTGGTGCTCATTAAGTGAAGGCTTATAATTGAAGCATAAAGCATGGCATCAATCAGTTTGGATAGATTGGATTACTTGGACGCTTTGTCTTATCTATTTCTATCTTAAATTTTGTCACAATATAGACATTGAGCTAGCTTAACATAGGCATTGGATTCATGTCATTCTGAGCTCTAAATGAAAAGTTACGGACGATTTAGTGTGGACATGTCAAGTTGATCGGCTTGTTAAATTCTTCATTCTAAACTGATCATTGGTGCTCATTGAGTAACGGCTTATAAACGAAGTATAATTCATGCCATCACACAATTTTGGATAGATTGGATTACATGGACGCTTTGTCATATCTATTTTTATATCAAGTTTTTTTTACAATTTAGAAAATTGAGCTAGCTTAATGTGGCCATTGGATTTGTGTCATTCTAAGCTCTAAATCAAAAGTTACTGACGATTTATTGCGGACATGTCAAGTTGGTTGGCCATTTAAAGTAATCATTGTAAACTGATCATTGGTGCTCATTAAGTACATGCTTATAAATGAAGCATAATGCATGGAATCAAGTAGTTTGGATAGATTGGAATACTTTGGTGCTTTGTCGTCTCTAATTCTGTCTCAAATTATGTAAAAAAAATAGAAAGTTGAGCTGGATTAATGTGGGCATTGGATTCGTGTCATTTGGAGCTCTAAATCAAAAGTTACATACGATTTAGTGTGGACATGACAGGTTCATCGGCCAGTTAAATTGATAATTCTAAACTGATCGTTGGTGCTCATTGAGAAAAGGGTTATAAATGAAACATAATGCATGGCATCATAGATTTTTTGGATAGATTGGATTACTTGTACACTTTGTCGTATATATTTCTGTCTCAAATGGTGTTACAGTATATAAAATTGAGCTAGCTTAATGTGGGAATTGGATTCGTATCATTCGTAGCTCTAAATCAAAGTTATGGAAGATTTAGTGCAGACGTGACAAGTTTATCGGCCAGCTAAAATGATCATTCTAAACTGATCGTTGTTGCTCATTGAGTAAAAGCTTATAAATGAAAAATAATGCATGGCACCACGCAGTTTGAGATGGATTGAATTTCTTGGAGGTTTTGTCGTATCTATTTCTATCTCATTGTAACAATTTAGAAAATTGAGCTAGCTTAACGTGGGCATTGGATTCGTGTCATTATAAGCTCTAAATAAAAAGTTACTGACGATTTAGTGCGCACATGTCAAGTGATCAGCCAGTTAAAGTGATCATTATATACTCATCGTTGGTGCTTATTGAGTAAAGGCTTATAAATGAAGCATAATGCAGGGCATCACACAGTTTTGGATAGATTGGATTACCTGGATGCTTTGTCGTATATATTTCTATTTGAAATAATTTTATAGTATAGAAAATTGAGCTAACTTAACGTGAGCAATGGATTCGTGTCATTCTTATCTCTAAATAAAAGTTATGGACAATTTAGTGCGGAAATGACAAGTTGATCGGCCAGTTAAAATGATCATTCTAAACTGATCATTAGTGCTCATTGAATAAAAGCTTATAAATGAAAAATAATGCATGGTATCACACAGTTTGGGATGGATTGGATTACTTGGACGTTTTGTCATACCTATATCAGTCTCAAATTTTGTCAAATATAAAAACTTGTGCTAGCTTAACGTGGGCATTGGATTCGTTCATTTTGAGCTCTAAATCAAAAACTACAGATGATTTAGTGTGGATAAGTCAAGTTGATTGGCTAGTTAAAGTGATCATTCTAAACTGATAATTGGTGCTCATTAAGTTAAGTCTTATAAATGAAAAATAATGCATGGCATTACGCAGTTTGGGATGGATTGGATTACTTGGATGCTTTGCCGTATATATTTCTGTGTTAAATTTTGTCAAAATGTAGAAAATTGGGCTAGCTTAACGTGGGCATCGGATTCTTGTCATTTTGATCTCTAAATCAAAAGTTACGGACCATTTAGTGCGCACATGTCGAGTTGATCGGCCTGTTAAAGTGATCATTCTAAACTGATAATTGGTGCTCATTTAGTAAAAGCTTATAAACGAAAAATAATGCATCGCATCACGCAGTTTGGGATGGATTGGATTACTTAGACGGTTTATCGTATCTATTTCTATCTCAAATTTTTTCACAATATAGAAATTTAGGTAGCTTAACGTGGGCATTGGATTCATGTCATTCTCTAAATGAAAAGTTACTACGATTTAAACATGAAATTGATCGTTACGGACGATTTAGTTTGTGAAAATTGAGCTAGCTGTCATTGGAGTTGATCGGCTTGTTAAATTCTTCATTCTAAACTGATCATTGGTGCTCATTGAGTGATCTTATAAACGAAGTATAATTCATGCCATCACACAATTTTGGATAGATTGGATTACACACGCTTTGTCATATCTATTTTTATATCAAGTTTTTTTTTACAATTTCATTGAGCTAGCTTAATGTGGCCATTGGATTTGTGTCATTCTAAGCTCTAAATCAAAAGTTACTGTTAAAATTGCGGACATGTCAAGTTGGATTGGCCATTGTAATCATTGTAAACATGATCATTGGTGCTCATTAAGT